>JTLS01000571.1:0-16763 GCA_000826855.1 Basidioascus undulatus
TCCCCGCCGCCGCCGCCGCCGCCGCCGCCGCCCAAACCCGTCTCGCGCTCGCGCCTGCTCGACTTCCTCCTCTTCGGCGGGGCCGGCGTCGGCCTCTACTGGATCTACGACTACCTCTCGTCGCAGGAGGAGGAGCGCGCCGCGCGTACGAGCCCGATCGCCAAAGTCCTCAACCGCACCGGCAGTTTCACCATCCCCGTGCGCAACAAGGACGGCGTCCCCACGATGAAGACCATCAAGCGCTTGTCCCACCCCGCGACGCTCCAGCTTCTCCGCAGGAACGAGGCCACGTACGTCGTCGATCGCCCAGGGGGGAGCCTCGTCAAGGAGTACTTTGTCAACTCCATCGCGAGCAACGACACCATCGAGGACAGGCGCGCGGAGGCCATCGTCGAGCGCGATGTGCCCGCGAAGGACGTGCCCGAGGTTGGGAGGAAGGGAGATCTGCTTTTCTTGTGCGTTGTTTCTTCTGATATGTTTTGGTTTGGGCGGTCATTGATCGGTATGGGCATGCAGCTGCGTCTTCGATGGGCATGGAGGATGGCGGACCAGCGAGCTCCTGTCAAAATCACTCATCCCTGCTGCAGCTTTGCATCTTTGTACGTCTCTTACACTTTTCAACCTCCAATCTATTGCTGAGATGTAGTTCCACAGCCTCACTATTCCACGGCAACTACCCGACCCCGCAGTCCCGCTTCTCCTCCCTCAAACGCTACCTCCTCCCGGCCTCCTCCTCCTCCGCCCCGCTCGACGCCCAGCCCTCGCTCGTGACCCAGACGCTCAAGAACGCCTTCCTTTCCCTCGACCACTCGATTCTCTCCGCGCCGCTCCGCGTCCTCTCCAACCTCCCCGCGACGCCGCCGCCCGCGCCCGAGCCCAGCGAGGCCCTCCTCACCGCCCTCAGCGGCAGCTGCGCGCTCATGGCGTACGTCGACGAGAAGCGCGAGGACCTCTATGTTGCTGTCACGGGCGACTCCCGTGCGGTTGCCGGGTACTGGGAGGACGGGAAGTGGAGGGTCGAGGTGTTGACGGAGGACCAGACGGGTCGGAACCCGAAGGAGGTCAAGCGGTGAGTTGGGGCGAGCGTTGACTTCACCACTGTTGCTGATATGCTTCAGGGTACAAACGGAGCACCCCCCGGCGGAGGCACCGTATGTCATTCAGCGAGGACGCGTTCTCGGTGGGCTGGAGGTGAGGCTCACATGCAATCGTTCCCTGATGTCTGATAATCTCACATCCGTTTGCAGCCGACTCGCGCCTTCGGTGACGCCCGATACAAGTGGCCTGCACCTCTGCAAACCCAGTGCGTGTTTTTTGCATGCCTGAAAAGTGGACAGTCAGCGGTGACATGCGACTGGTCATAGGCTTGCAAACGCTCTTCTCCCTCCATCTTACCCCGCCCGGCCCCCTCCTCGCGGCCTCCTCACCCCTCCATACGTGACCGCCGAGCCCGAAGTCACGCACCGCTCCTTCGCCATCACGGGCCGCCCGCGGTTCCTCATCCTCGCGACGGACGGGCTTTGGGACCGGCTGTCGAACGAGGAGGCGGTCGGCCTCATCGGCCGCGCTCTGGACGGCACGGGCAAGACGATGTCCAAGTCCAAGGGCTCGATGACGCGCTCTGAGCTGCTCAGGAGCGTCGTCAAGCCGCGCGATGGCGAGGAGGGCGTCGACGGCAAGAAGGGCAAGCGCGCGAGCGACGAGGGCGAGACGGACGATGCGCACTACACGTTCGCAGAGCAGAACCTCTCCACTCACCTCATCCGCAACGCTCTCGGCGGCGCGCACGACGACCAAGTCTCGGCGCTGCTGTCCATCCCTGCACCTTATTCACGCCGCTTCTACGACGACACGACTGTGCGTAGCTGCTCGGTCCTTCTTTCTCGGTGCTTTCAACTAATGCTAACGATTTGCTTTCGCTTGGTGTGCGCAGGTTTCCGTGATTGTATTTGACGACGTCAAGGACACCGCGCAGCAGGCCGCTGCTCACGAAAACGCACAGCCGGTCGGCCTCACGCCACTGACGCCGCCGCCGGACGGTGTGCAGCCCGGCCCTGTGCTGGCCAAGCTCTGACGATCTTCATCTCTCTTCCTTTCCTCACCTAGCCCTGTACTCTACGCATTTTCACTCGCTTCCGGCATATCATTGCATACAGCCCTCACTGTCTGCAGGGGGTCGAGCAGCTTCGCGGACGATGCTCATTCCATAACGTACATACGACCTTCGACTCAACGTCTCCATTACCAAAACGCGAACCGCAACAGGAAGGGTAACCGCATCTGACAACGCCTCACACAGCGGCCATCTGCGCGTGAGGAGGCTTCGCCTCCCTGCGCAGGTCGTCTTGGATGTACGGCGGAGGAAGCAAATCGCTCATCCTGGTAGACCATCCCGATGGTGCACGGGTGCCCTTCTGTGAGATGAAACAGAGACGTGGAGCGCGGAGCGCGGCAGTCAGTTTGGGAAGACTTGACACTGTCGAAGGAGCGGAGAAAGGAATGGAAGGCGAACAAGAAGCTGGTTATGCCGCCTGACGGCCAGTCCCATGATTGTCGCTAGAATCAGGTTCATCCCGAAGAGGATCCTGGATGCGAGCGCGGCGAGAGGCGTTAAATTTCGTCCCCAAACGCAGTCCAGCCGTTGAAAGCCGCACCATGAAAACCCAAGCTGCCCCAGCAGTGACAGCAGCTACCCGGGTGAGACGGCAGGCTTGAAAGGACCTTATATCAAGTAATACTCTCACGGCCGTGTCATAGTAGCCTTTGCAGAACGATTCCGACTGTCTTGGTTGCCGGTCTGGGCAGTACGCGTCCTTGCCTCGCAGAACTGTGAGTGCTACTGAAACGCCTACAAATGGAGATCCCCACCTCTTCAGCTAATCAAGTATCACCAGATTCCTTCACCTTGGGGTTAAGCACCTAAGAAGAAAGCAGACATGATTGCCGAAACGGTGACTGCGAACTGTTACAGCACGCATCTCGCCAAAGTTAGCTGAAAAGGTGCAGCCGCAACTCCCCCTGCAACCTGTCCCCCCAAAGTGAAAGACGCACCCCCGGGGTCGGTCCTCCAGTTGCGAACAGTGGGATTGTCAAGCAGCACTACGCGATGTCCGGACACTCATCAACCTTCCGCTCCAGCAGACACTCCACGCAGTCCGCACCTGGCACACGACAGCGGCGATGAGCGCGGGGAAGGCCGGGGGCGAAAGGACAAAATACATTTGCATTTTCTGTTGCATAACGGGAAGTTTGGTCAGAGTGTGGTCGAGCTGGTGCGGGGAAGGAAGACTCACATCGAGCTCGCTGCTGGCAATCACCAGCGCCGCGAGAGCCACGGCGAACAAGATCACTGCCCATAACCGCACGAAATTGACGAGTTCAAACATGCCTGACGAAGGAAGTGGTTATTTTGGTGAGGCGATGTTGGTGAGCTGCGTCTTGTCGTGACTATCAGGTCGCCTGCATTGCACCGCGTCACAGGCAGGCTCATCCATAAACCGCGACCTGAACCTTCCTTCAAAGCAGTTCCATGCCAGTTGCACCCACCCCGTTGCATATAAATGCAGCCAGTACATTCTTGGAACTCTGTGGGAAATGAAGATATACAGGAGACAGGCGATGGAGTTCAGGCCGATCAGACACCTGCAGCGGAGTACCGCACGAGGCATTAGGGAGATCCGGTATAAAACACGGTGTTCGGCATTACACAAACAGATAACTACCTACCTCTGATAATTGAGAGGAATGGGGCCAAGTGTAACCCCGTTCGAATTGTACTCGACGCTGCTGATTGCAATCGCGGCCGGTTAAGCCGCTCGCTGAAAGTTGAACTAGGATGTTGATATAGCACAAGCAACGCCTACTGTATGCCGTGCTAGACCTTTCCCCCTTTTTTTATTTCTTTTGTCCTCCCACTCGTTTGAGGTGAACACGGAGGAAGCTTAGTGACGATCCCGCGGCGGGATGAGCTGCTGCAGCCGGATTCTGCTGCACCATATGAAAACCTTATAGTATTTGAATACCACTCCATAAAGGAACAAGACCCAAGTTGCGTTCATCAGGGGTTACGCCGCATGTCGGTCTTGCTCCGGGACGACAATGTAGACGGGGCGGCACAAGCCTTGCTCGGCCTGCGGTATGCTCCTCGTACAGAGGAGAAGAGGAGGAATGTGCCATTTCCAAGATGTTTACTCCAGGCAGTTTCTCCAGAAACTGTGCGACGGATGAGTAGACTAGTGAAAGTTAGGGCGTTGGGCGTTGAGGTGCATTTTGACCACGTTCTCGGGCCGATGTTAGGATCGTCGCACGCTTTCGACAGTACATTATGCATTCGATGAAGAATGCAGCGGCGCATGCCTATATTTCCTGTTCATTTCCTAAATAATACTTGGTTTGTAACGCTCCATGCAGCAAGCCACGTAACGGGTGTGCTGTTACTGCATCGCTCGATCTGTCGGCCTGGCTATGCTAGTGGCAGTCAACCAGTCTCAAGACTGTGAATTACTGCGAGAATACTGTGAATTACTGCGAGAAAAAAGCTTTGAAGGATGCTGCAGCGGCACAGCTTGGGAGGCAGACGTTGCCGGTATCGTGACTCGCGGGCATCGGGACTCGCTCCGCGAAATTTTGTCTCTTGCGCTTCTCTTGCGCTCATACGCCGTTGGTAGATAACCTCCTTGCGCCCTTCCTCTTCCTCCCACACTACTTCACTCCTATCGCCGCAATGTCTTGCACGCCACGCACTGGCGACAAGGACAATACTTCGTCTGACGAGTCGCTCGCCCCCCGCCTTTCGAGCCTTCCCTTGACCCTCGAACCTCGGCCTGCTCACCAAGCCGTTCCGGCACTGGCGGACGTCGAGGAGGGCCTCCCAAGCGAAGCGCCAGTGCAGGCAGAGTTTGGTAGCGTCAAAGGTGGAAAGGCTGAGGGTCTCTCCGCAGCCAAGGGAGCTGAGGAGGATGCGAGAGAGCAGGCTTCGCCTCGGGCGCTGCCGAGCTACTGGTAGATCAACGGGGTGGACATGAAGCTCGACAGTCGCCCAAAGGAGGACCGTTGTCCTCTCGATCTTTACTTTGAGCTTCCGAGGACGTCCGATTTTCGGCGGTACAGCGCAGCCGAGCTCCTGGCGATTTACGAGCTGAGCCAGGAACAGATCGATTTTCTCCTGGTAGGTCAATTTCACGACGGGTTCGACCTTCCCCGTTCGGAGTAACCAATCAATATGCCAATCCCATTCTCTCCAGTAGACCGCCTCACTACATGGATAGGTTACTTCGGGCCTGGGGTGGACTTTGCCAGACATCAGGCGCGGGTCATCGGAAGCATGTGCTAGGCGGTACGTCCCTTATGGCAGGATATTTGCGCCCGGAGCTGTTTTTTGAACTCATTCTCTTTTTATCTTTCATTGATAGCTTCGGAAGTTAGTCAAGGAGGGCTGCAGCCATGCCTACCTCGCTCCACGGGTCATCGTCGAGGACGGAGTCGACACCATCGTCGAACCGTCGCTCGTTCTCCTCTACCATGCCTGGCACACCGTGGGTATTGGTTTCTGAGGTCTTATTCCACTTTTCTACCTGACAATTCCGTTTTGACAGAACCACCCGCCCCTTCCCCCTCAACTTCCAGCTAAACGGTCTTGCAATCATTGCTGTGTACCTGGGCGAGGAGATGGTGTTGGGGTCGTGATTAGATTTCTTGTTGGTCTAATACACTACAGCTATGCGTTGTCTGTAAGCAATGCAAGGCTACCGTCAAATGGCACGACCAGCCCATGTGCGTCTGTTTTTCCGGTTATTCTCACCGCGAATCGTTCAATGGCATTGTCTATCTCTCGTTGCGCTTTTTATGACTATGTCGAGCCGGCCGATAGCTTGGATGTAATAATTTTTAAGTAGTTTCGTTTAGACTGCAAGTTTCCATTACATACAGCGATGCCTACTCAACGTCGGCATACCTGACTGCGGACCTGCAGGGGTCACAACAGCAGCAAGTTCGCCAGAATCCAGGGAGGTAACTGAGTATCTATAATACATGAAATAAAGACATTTATGAGTAAGTTGCCTATCCTGTGAAATATGGGACGCAGCTCCAAGAGCGGCTGGCCGTCTGCGAGTGGCCTCCTATTCACCACACTTTTCATGTTACACGTGGATTTTAGGGTATGCAAATATCTGACGGGAAACACTTAAAGATCCTGAAGGAGACATCCACTTTGTTTTGCTCGCCCTGCCAGACTGCATGTTGTTGCATGAGTTCCCACAGAAGGCAGCCGTTGGAAGCCGCACCACAAAAACCCAAGCTGCCCCACAATTTCCCCAGGTTCTATCACATTTGATCAAATTGAAATTCACTGCTGCATCTTAGTAGCCTGTCCAGAACGGTTACGACTGTCAGGCTGCCGGGGGACCAGTATGCATCCTTGCCTTGCATGACTTTGAGGACCCCCGAGACGCCTGAAACGGGGATCTCACTCTCCTGAATCAACAAGCACGACTATGTGGCTTTACCTTCAGGAATTTAAAATGTTGAGCACCCAGTAAGAAGCCAGACATGATTGCCGAAACATTTACTGCGACCGCCACAGTGTCCCTCCGAAAGTCAGCTGAACAACGCACCTGCATCCCCACCCGCACTCCCTCGAAACGGGAAGACTCACGGCCCCAGTTGGACCTCCCCTTGCAGCCAGTGGGATATTAATTAATGCTGTGGGATGGCCGAACACTCATCAGCCTTTTTAAGTCACAGAACCGCCCTAAGCAGTGCGCACTCTGCAGCAGGCAGGCGACAGTCGCGATCAGCGCAAGGAAATCCAGGGACGATGGGCCAAAATAGGTTTTTTTTTCTGTTACTAAACCATAGTTGTTCCATGGAAGTTTGTCAGAGAGCTGATGCGTGAGGGAGACACCACGAGCGAGCTAGAGCACTGAGCGCTCCCTGCTCACAATCACCAGCGCCGCGAGCGCGACGGCAACCAAGATCACTACCCATAACCGCAGAAATCTGACGATCTCAACACTTATTTACAAGCAAAGCGGTACTTTTGCTTAGATGATGTGGATGAGCTGCTTCACATCGAGCCCAAGAGGTTGCCTGCATTACACAGCGTCACATGCAGGCTCATCCGTATCTTTGACCTGAACCTTCCTTTAACTCATTTTTCTGCCAGTTGCACTTAATATGGCATACATTCACCCTCACAGTTCACGTGGTAGCTGTCGATGGTGCGTGCAGACGTACAGGAGCAGACGATGAAGACCAGCAGAAGAGGATCCCTTGCAGCTAGGGGGTATGCAGTCGCGCAAGAGGTGATGGGAAGACTCGATATCAATCCCCTCAATTTAAATTGCATTAAAAAACACCAAAAATGTACATGTACATCTCTTTCGTTTATTAATATGCGTATTTTCAAGCATTCTGGCCAAGTGCAGGGCATCACTGGTCGGGCCGCTGAGTAAAAGATCAGCAAGGATCTTATACCAGCGCCAATAACCTCGTCGGTATAGATATTTAAATGGGTGGAGTATCTGAGGATCCCGCGGTCAGCGGCCTGAGGGTAGTATGTCCTGGAACGGTTGGGCGGACTGCTGCGCTGCTGTGTCCCGCCGCTTGTACCGGCAGTGACAGCAGCCGCTGTGCACTGCGTCATATCCAAAGGTTAACCTAGCAGGAGGTTAAATTTGAGACCTATGAAATCCATACCGTATCAGATAGATTGAAAGCAGCATAAGCGTCTTGATCTTGTGTGAGATTGTCGACGAGTTTATCAAAGACGTGCTCTAGCTCGACTTGCGAGATGTCGGCCCCGATAAACGAGGGAGAGAAGAAATTTTCCATCCTTTGAAGACACTCAAACTCCCTTTTCTCCGGGAGTTGTACGGCGCATGGGCGTAAAACCTGGGCGTTGCCGGCGTTGGGGCACATTTCTGACCGCGTTCTCGGGCCGCTGTCGAAACCAAGCGTGGTGGGTACTCGACAGGCTGAGCATCCCTCGACGCTTTTTCCCCAACTTACTGTTCAGAGCAAGAAGGGTACTTTGTGTCTAACGAGCAATGAAGGAATAAATCAGCGCTCGATGTGCCGTCTTGGTCATGCCAAGTCATCCAGTTTCAAGACCTCGGATTTCGCAACAAACTTTCAAGGCATGCGGTAGCAGTACAACGTTTAAGGCCTAAAACCTGCAGTTACCGAGGCAGGCGGTTACCAATACCATATCGGGACTTGCGGACATCCGGGCTGGCTCTGCGAAATTCTGTCCCTGACACTTGGTTGCGTTCTCTCCTCCTTATTCTTGTCCCTCCCACACTACTTGTCTTCAATACCAGACATATCTTCTCACCCTTCCATAATGTCCCGCATGCCACGCATTGATGCCGAGAAGGCTTCTTCGCTTGACGAGTCCATCGCTTCCCACCTCTCGCTCTTCGGACCTCCAATCTCGTCCTGCGCACCCAGGCGTTGCCACACCGGGGGACGCCGAGGAGAGCCTCCCGAGGGAATCCCCGGGCAGGCAGAGGTACGCAGTGCAGAAGGTGGAAAGGTTGAGGGTCTCGCCACGACCCAGGGGGGGAGGAGGATGCGGAAGAGCAGGCATCCCCTCGGGCGCTGCCGCACTACTGGGAGCTCAATGTGGTGGACATGACGCTCGAGAACCGCCCGAAGAAGGACCGCTATCCTGCCGACCTTGATTTTAGCTTCCCGAAGACCTTTGACTGCCGGGACTACAGCGTCGCCGAGGTGCTTGCGGGTCACGAGCTGAGTGAGGAGCAGGTCGACTTCGTTCTGGTGGGTTCGTTCTTCTTGACGGTTACGCTCCGATGGGAGACGTAAATGACCCTCGTACTCCAAAATCGGCTGCGACAGCTATCTGGGTATGCTTCTTTGGACCAGAAGTCGACTTCGCCGGGCACGAGGCGTGGGTCATCGGCCGCTAGTGCCGGGGGTTGAGTCCATGATGGCAGGATAGTCATGGGTGAAGCTATCTTTTGAACCCCTTCCCATTTCCCCACAGCCTTCGCAAGGCCATCATCAAGGGCTGCGGCCATGACTACCTCGCTCCGCGGACCATCGCCAAGGAGGAGTCGCGGAGGGAATCGCCTTGGTCGTCGAACCATCGCTCGTTCTCCTTTACCAAGCCTGGAAGACCGTGGGTATCAATCGCTGCAATGATGCTCTACTCCCGCGGCCTGAGCGTTCCATCTCGACAGAACCATCTGGCTCTTCGCCTAGGGCGTCTCGTTCTACAACGTCCTCGTTTTTCTTGTCGTGTACCCGGATGAGGCACTCTGAGATGGCGCGGGAGTCACGATTTGCTTTCTTATGGCTTAATATGTTTAGAATTGATGAGTAATATATAAGCAGCCTAAGGCGAAAGTCAGCAGTTGTATGTGTGAGTTCGTCGGTGCAAATCTTTGTGTGTATTCGCGCAGTGCTTCGTCTGGCTCGACGTGCACAGCGTCTGTCCCACTTTGGCTTATTGCCACTATATTGTTCGGGAACATTTATTGGACATCAAGAGCTAACAACCTTGTGAATAAGGATAGAGTATGCATGGAAACGAGGATGCGATGTGATAGTTGCGATCCACGCCCGCATTACAGGTTGCCGATGTGCAGGGTTCACATCAACAGCATGCTCGTTAGACCCAACTGAGTTAGCGTCTCTATTTTCCAGACAAGACAAGGCTTTGAGAAGTTCATTGAGCATACTTTCTCTGTGAAATGTGGCCGACAGCTCCAGGAGCGACTGCTGTCTCCCGAGTGACCTCCAACTATGAGATTGACCACTAGGTAGTCTTACACCTAAAATTTAGCGTACAAGACCAATCACTTGAAATTCCTTTCAAGCTGCGTGAAGCACGCCTCCGACTTTGTGTTGCCCGCCGAAGTGCCAGACAGCCTGTTCCCACAGCGGAGCCGGAGAAAGCTGCACCATGAGAACCCCAGCTGCCCCACAGTGCGCCAGCTTCGGCAGTAAGAAGGGAAGCTTAAGAAGACGTTCGACCAAGAGGAATGTGGTAATTGCGTCACAGTAGCCTTTCCGGAACGGTTCTCATTACAGTAAGCGTCACCTCTGTGAGACCCCTGAAACAAGGATCACATGCGTCAGCTGGACCAGCACTACCCGGTTATTTCACCATCCGGACTAAATTTATGAAGTCTGTATATCTGGAAGTAGGCAGACATGATTGCCGAAACCAAGACTCCAAATTGTTACCGCGCACGTCCAGCAAGGGTCAGCTGGAAGACCCAGCTGCATTTCCTGCCGTTGTCTTGTTCTCGAAACAGAAAGAGGCACTCCCAACGTCGGTTCTTCGGTTGCCAGCATTGATGGTTGTTCAGCATTACGCGATGGCCACACGCTCCGTGCTCTCTGTTCCAGTCCCGCGCCACGCAGTCGAGGCGCACACGACAACGGCAATGAGGGAAACGTCGACGGCGGAAGGCCGCAAATACATTTCCTTTTTTTTATTGCATGATGTACAGTCACGGAATTTAATCTTGGTCGGCGAGAGACAGAGCTGGGGCTGTCAAGGAAGACGCACATCGAGTTCGCTGCTCGCAATCGCCAGCGCCGTGAGCGCAACGGCAAACGAGTGTAGCTCATCGCCGCATGAGAATGGCGAAATCAAGCATGGGTTTGAGCTGAGCACACTTGAGAAGCTGCGTTTTCTCGACATGAGGTCGCCAGGTTTGCGACGCGTCACAGGCAAGCTCATTCATACCGCAAGCTAAACCTTCCCTCACACACACTAAGACAACCGATCTTGTGGGAATGGTTCATCCGGCGCATCATTCGTCCAATCATTCTGACGCCCGACGACCGAGAGAATATTAGGTGGGCATTACAACGTAGACACACGATCTATCTGCAGCGGGAAGGTGTAGAAGAGGGGAGGGAGGAGAGGAGGGACAGTGGTTGGAGAGGGCAGCAGAGGGTGCTTAAGCCTGCTCCTTCTTCTCCGGGACCTGCTCGTGCTCGGGTTTGGGAAGGATGTCGGAGAGGCGAGTGGACCAGCCGGAGGGGTTCTGGGTGCCGCGGACGCGAGAGTTGTGCTGGGTGACGGCAAGACCGAGGCTTTTTTACATGAAAAGACATCGTCAGCATCAAGGAGTGTGACGGTGTAGTTGTGGGCAGACGTACAGGAGGCAGGCGATGAAGTTGAAGCCGAAGAGGATCCACCTGCAGCCATGGAAGTCCGCTTGTTAGCTCTTTTCACAATTCTGACGGGCAACGGGAATCCTGACAAGAACGCGATATTCGTCTGTCATTCCAACCCATATCAGCACCTGCTCGCCATCAAGAGCACTAGACGGGCATGGACGGACCTTGTAGACATCACGGCAGTGGGAGGGGCCCACCGGGGACTGCTCCACGTCGCAGTACGACTGGCTCGACCAGCGCTTCACGGTGACCGCAACCGCGACGGCGAAGGAGAAGGCGGAGTTGAAGGCGTAGATCGAGAGGGCAAAGGAGGCGGAGACGGCGAGGGAGACGAGGAGCGGGAAGATGGTGAGCAGCTGGAAGATGGCGTAGGCAAGGGCCGCAGCGATCGCGGGAGCGTAGCCGGCACCGAAGTAGTCCCTGAACACAGACGCTGATCAGCACAGCAGACCAGGGAGGTGTAACACTCGAACTCACTTGATGCGGTGAATGTAGTTACCACCGACGACGAGCTCGCCGAGGGCAACGGCAAGGATGAAGACGTTGATGAGGCGAGTAACGGGCTGAAACCAGGCCATCTTTACCGATGTTCTGCTGGGTTGGAGGGAGAACGGGTGAGAGGGGTAGGAGGAAAGGAGAAAGAGCTCGACGGTCCGGGCGCGGAGTGAAGGGCGGGAAGGGGGAGAAGGAAAGGCTGGCTGGGTTGGGCTTATATTGCAGCCGGCCGTTGGTCGTCATCGGACCTTGTGGACTGACATGCTCCGCCCACTCATAAGGCTCCGACTTGCAAATCTTCATAGCTGTAACAAGGTGATCCGCTAAAACTTCTATATGATATACTTGCGAAAGGCCGAATGGGGAGCATGCAGACTGTCTCGGCCGCGAGGAAGCCGACCACGACGAGCGCAGTGAAACTGATTGATGACTTCATCTTGCTTGTTGATCCGTGGGAATGGTCGATCACAATTTTTAGAACGTCTTCGCTTCACCTGAACGGAAACTTTGCGAAGCTCTCACGAACTTTTTCGGAAGCAAGTTGCGGCCGCTGCGCGAAAGTAATGTCTAGTAAAACCGGTAGCCCTCCTGGGAGACCCGGATATTATGAGCAGTGAAAAGAGAGTGAAGCCGGCCGTGAAAAGAAGAGCTGGAGGCGCAACGCACGCGCCGAGGATGCGAAGGTGACTTTAATTTTTCGACGCCCGATCGACGGGCGGCGCGACGTGGGGAAGGCGGGAGTCGAGGAAGTCGAAACTGCCTCAACTCTCGGTGGTGCGGCCGCTAGTTGCACACCAAACAGGAAGATGCTTCTCAAGGTGAAAATAGAACACGTCCTTTGGTGCGAGTACACGGCGACACAGAAACTTGAGTCCAAGCTCTCACGGAATGATGTGGTGAAAGGGATTCAGCAAAAGATATGGATCAGGAGGAGGGCGGAGTGGCATTCTCCGTCCGTGAGCCCGAAGGTCGCCCACATCGCCCGCCCAACGCCCGCCCGCCCGCATCCCCACACGCCGGCATTTGCTCCGTCGGCCGGAACATGCCCGAATGTCTAGACTGTTTTGAGCTGTTGCTTGCTTCAGGCTTCGGCCTCAGGGTCTGCTCGGCACGGCGTCGGCCCAACGACTTGTGCATGGCGGCCATGTTGATCAGGAAAACTTGAGGAAACGGTAGGCCGAAGGGAAGCTCGGAGACGAGTTGTCTTCGTAGTCTTGTGGAGGAGCACTGCGGACTTCACTGTTGCACACGGGACTACTGTAAAGTGCTCCGGATGTAAGGAAGACAGTACCCAGTGCATCTTGCAGTGTGGGTGCCCACGCGGATGGGCGATTGGCTGTCGTGTTTACGTTGAAACCCTGCGAATAACTCTCGTCGGCACAGATGAGTGCGCCCGTTGACTTCCAGTATGCCCAAGAAAAAAACCACCCTCTGGTGTTGGTAAGCTACCTACCATCCGCTGTGGTCGGAAGGCACTTCAGTCGACCCCGTGGTTGTGGCCTTATGACACCTTGACTTGACTAAATTCAACTAGCCTCACACAGTCTTCGAGTGGACCGGCTAGAACTCAGATCGCCTATTAAGGCAGCTCGGCAGGTATCAGCCCGCACTTGCTGGCAGTCACCGTGAGTGTGTTCTTGACGCTGACAGTGAGCCCAGTCGCTGGCGATAGGTATACACACGTCCAGACTTTCAGTGCATGATGATCTTAACAATGTTTGGAAGATTTCTCAACCACATCAGTTTAGAGCGTGTTTAAGTATGCCAGAGGATTCGAGCGGACCTGCAAGAAATTAGAATCTCTGAGAAACGCCTCTTGACTTTGGATGGATTCGGTAAGACGGGGTGATGACGGAAAGGCTATCCCTCCTTGAACACACCGCCCTTACGTACAGTTTATTGGGGATACTGAGTGCCCTGTGTCCGCGTATTCGTCCTGTCATCCTGGACAGCGTGCTTCTGCTTCGTCGAGCTGAGATCCCTGCCCTGGAAAGTGATAATGATACCTTCCCTAGTAAATACTGACTTCCAATTATATTACTGACTTCCAATTATACAGCTAATATGAAAGATGCAATTCGACTCATCAAAAGCAGATTCCGAAGAGATGATGAGATTGGTGAGATTGGCAATCACTACTCTTAACGCGGGTCATTTTTGGCAAAGCTCTCCCGGTCCTCGGCTTTCAGAAGGAGGCTTCATTGAGGAAGACGAATGTAAAGAGACTCCTAATCAGGAACTAATAGGCAAGCTAGCTAGCGAGACTTGCGCCGGACAAGTTGCGGATGCCAAAACAAGCCAAACTCGGCTCAAGCCAGCCTCGTTGATGCTTGCTGTCC
This sequence comes from Basidioascus undulatus, assembly GCA_000826855.1. Lineage (NCBI taxonomy): Eukaryota > Fungi > Basidiomycota > Geminibasidiomycetes > Geminibasidiales > Geminibasidiaceae > Basidioascus > Basidioascus undulatus. The sequence continues at coordinate 13,995 of JTLS01000571.1, forward strand.
GCCCGCCATCTCGGTCCAAATCGCATACGGCTCTCAAAGCAACTCTCTGCCCTGATTGACTGACTATCGCCTCACAGAATTGAACCGAATTCTGTTCGAAAGCCATTTCGCATTCTCGATCGATGCGTCTGTCTACGTGCGCGAACGCCTTTTTCGCGAGTGCGGCGGGAGCGACGCATCACGCCGAAACAGGTCTCTGTTGGCGGACTCGCCTCCCCATCATGGGCGCCCGACCCGGCTGACCGCCTTCGTCCTGGTTGACCACACCTTTCTCGGTCGCTCAACTGGGTTTCTATCGGCCAATCGCGGAGCCAGCTGCATTCGCCGCTGACTGGCCTGTATCGCATCTCTTATCGTCTCCTTGCAGATCGTCCTCTCGTCCACATTAATAATACACATCCATCGCCCACCCACCATCTACACGTACCACGAATGCGCACTCATATCCCATATTCGTCCTCACCATGCATTCCCCTCGCCGATCCGACCCCTCGGTCGATTGTCCGCTCAGCCCCAGACGACTGGCTCGTCGCTTGTCCCCGATCCCTCCGCCAACCGCCCAACACGCCCGCGCTGGTCGCGACGTGCACCGAGGCGTTCACTGCGCCCGAGCCGAGCCTCATCACCGAGCGCTTGAGGCGCAAGGCTATGCTCGACAACGCCGCTGCGGCGTATACGATGCGGAGGAGGGCTGGTGCGGGATGGTCGGAGGAGGAGTTGGCTCGGAGAGAGCCCGCGGCCGGGTGCGATTGGCATTTAGCACTCCAGGAGCGCTCGGCTGTGCTCGACATGGCGCGACTCTGTCCCACGTTCGAAGACGACAATTCGCTCCCTTCGTCCCCTCGCTCCGCTTCGCCATCACCGAGGGGCGGTCCCCCGTCTTCCACTGCGGTCGAGGTCGTGACGGGGACGCACGCCGACGAGGATCAGCAGGCCCCGACCCGCCCACTTCTGCGGCGACAGCCGTCCACCGCATCTCGCCCACCGAGCGTGTGGCTGGCCGAGCTCTCGTCGTGGCAGCCGCCACAGCAGATTCTCGCGCACGGTCCGGAGTCTGCAGCGCAGGCCTCGGGGAACACCATTCTCTCGCTCTTTCGCTTCTCTTTCGTCGCGGACGTTGCACCCGAACCGTCGCTCGACGCCCTCCAACTCTTCAGCAGCTCCGCCCCCGTGCCCTCGGCCTTCCCGGTCACGCCTCTGTTCCGGCGGCCCAGCGCCGACGACATTCGCCAAGTCTCCTGGCCTCGTCATCTTCCCCCTCCCATACCAGCTCCTCCTCCTCATGGCCCGCCGCGCGGACGCCCGACCTCTGCCCCTATTTTCGTCCGCGCCGTACCCACGCGTCCGCCCATCCGCCGCACGACGTCGACGCCCGCCCTCTGTGTGCCGAAGTCCTCGGAGGCGCTGCATGTCGTCACGGCGCATGTACAGGGCGTCTTCCTCGCGTATGACGCCGAGAGCGCGCGGGCGCGCATCTCGGCTGAGCGGCCGCTGTTGGAGCGCCTGCGGCGGAGAATGTCGGACAACAACCCTGCGCAGTCAATATACGACGCAATCGAAGCGGAGTAAGTCTTCTACAATCACATTCCTGCCTCTTCTACCTTTACACGTTCGATGTGTTGACACTCTTTTCCCTCTGCCGTTTAGTCTCCTCTACCCTACCTCCCTCACTCAGCGCCTGCGCAACGTCTACACCGTCTACTCCCCCCTCATCAACGACGCCCGCCGCGCCTCGCGCTGGGCGTCCGAGGCGCTCCTCCCGCAAGCGCAAGCCGCCTATCTCGCTGCCCACCCTCTCCCGCCGCGCCCCGTCCCATGGCTGGCCCAGCGCATGCGCACGCGCAGCATCCCGTCCCGGTGCGGGCACTGCCTGCAGCTGCACGCGGGCGGGACCTACTTCTGCCAAGCGTCCATCGCCGCGCGCGCTGAGCGCGCCCAGGCGAGGGAGCGCGTCCTCAGCGCACGATGGGAGAAGCTGCATCGGGATTTGAGTGGGCTGGGCGAGGGACGGTGGGATGCGCTGGGCGGTGCGAGGGGCGTGTGGGACGTGGAGGAGGGCAGCGCGGCGCAGCTTGACGGGCTCATGGGCGCGTGTGAGAGGGAGCGGATAGATGCGAGGCGAGAGGTGGTGATGTGGGAGTGGATGTTTGTGTGGCTGAGGAGGAGGTTCGAGGAGGGGCAGCTGAGGGACGGACGGACGAGAAGGAGCTCGGTACCGTCGTTGGGCATGGCGCAGTCTTGATGTCTCCTCATGCTGCTCGAGTTTCACACACTATCAAAGCATACCCTCACTTCGTTATTGTAATAGTGTAATGTGTTGTTCTTTGACATTGCACGACGATATTTGCATTGCCTGCAAGGTTGGTTGCCGCTGCGCTTCACGCCTTGCCACGTCCACTCGTCCAGACACGGTCACTTTCCGCGCATTGTGGGCGCGCTGAAAGTCAGAAACCGATTCCCCCTTCGTTCCTCAGGGGAATCGCAAATAGTTTGCAACGACTCTGCGACAGAACATTAATCCATGTACGATTACGAAGACGCGCGCGGCCATGCGACTTTCAATCGCAGCGAAAGCCCAGCACACGCAGCAGCCTCCGCACCCAGCAAGCCTAACAGCATGCGTGCTTTTGCAATTTAATCCGTGGTCGCATACAAATACAGGGATTCCTAATTACCACGCCGCAGGGGCGGACCAAGTGTATATAGCTACATTGCGATGAGGTGAGGTTTTGAAGTGGCTACTGCGAAAGACCCGTAACACGGGGGAAA
>JTLS01000572.1:0-16745 GCA_000826855.1 Basidioascus undulatus
AAGCAGCACGGCGGGCGTCGAGGAGCCGCCTAAAGGAGATTGCTTAGTCTAAGTGATATCCCTTAATGATGCAAACACTACAAAAATGGGACAATTTGTATATTCTATAGGGTGCAGGATACGGGATAATTTAGTAATGGAACAACTTGGTATTAACAGGTGAAATAAAAATCCATCAGGTGACCCAAATGACTTCCAAGCTTCCCCAGCACTGGAGAGGCTGCGTTCATGACGCGTCTGCGACGCATCCATCCAACTTGACGGTCCTCGAGACGCACAATCTGCGCGTATTGTACTTCCTAAAAGCATAACTCCCCCGTTTTGTGTTCTCTCTCGGCTACCGTACTGGTCCTCCTCCTACAGCGTCCAGCATGAATCCCGTCATCCTCACCCCCGCAGTCTCCTGCCCGCACCCCTCCTGTGCAAATGTAGACCGACCTCCCCGATGCCTGAAGGTTTCCCGCCGCGCTCCCTATACCCGCCATGCCGAAGCCGACAGTCGCCCAGAGGAATTTCGGCATATCCATCGGCACGTCCACCCTGCTCGTCTTGAGGCTACTCAGCGTTCTGAAGAGTAAGAAGAGACTGGCAGATGGCCACCTATGATCAGCGGCCTCCTCGTCCCTCTCTCGCTCTTTCTCAAGATCGGCGGGTTGGCAGGGCGGTGGTATGTCCGCATCGAGAGGACGAATGGAAAGGCACCGACTGTCGTCGAGTCGGAGCCGAATCCTGTTTGTGCGTGCCGACTGTTTGAACAGGATGGATTGCGTTGAGCGACCTGATGAGACTTCGACTCGACAGTCTTGACAGCGTTACTTGGCGTCGCGCTAGGATGCGGAGTCGTGGCCAACGCCAGCCTTGCCATGCGCTTCTTTGAGAAGCGCCCGAAGCTGGCAACGCAGTTTGCGATGCTTGCCTTCACAGTGAGTAGTACGTGACTGTTCAAATGCATGCGCTCAGGAACACATACTAATCCATTTGTTTCCAGTTATTGTCGACGTGGTCGCCGTAGGTCCCCTCCTGCCTTCGGCATGTAATGAAACGACGTGCACACCGGCACAAACACTGCATTCGCTGTGCAGTTAACCTTGTTCAGCCACTACCGTAAACAATCTGGCGGGTGGTCGTACGGATCGGTATGCTGCTTCACCAACATTTACGGCCTGTGACCTTCACCTGCTGCTCTCCCAGCCATTCGGGTTGACAATCGCAACGACCTGTCTAGCGTGCGCTTTCATCCACCCAATCCTCCGTTGCCGCTTCACACTATCGACGCTGACACTTTACCTTTCTAGAGGCCTCGCTCTCGCCCCCCTCGTATTCGACTACTGGCGCTACGAAGATCTCGACAAAGTCGGTACGCACGCCGTCCACATCCCCGGCTCTCTCCAGAGAGTCAGAGTCTCCTGATTTGGGGGGGTGGGGGAGTTGGCCTTGACCAGGGTCCGGCATCACACTTCACCAGCGCTCCGTCGTCGTGCTCTTCATAGTCGTGCTCTGTTACATTTCACTCGGCGGCTTCTGCTTCTCCCGCCTTCTGGACATCACCTTTGTCGAGGGCGTTTATTGTAAGCCTTACCTTTGGATCGTTGTGTACGCGGGCAATGTTCATTGGAAAGTGAAGATGACAGGGATTGAGCTTCTTATTCTCGTCGTGAGTGCGGCTGTGTTTAGGAGTACCGATAGGAAATCTCACGCAAAGAAGTCTCTAGGTTGGCTTCAGCGTGGTCCCGACGAAGTGGTACGTCAAGTTACTCAGCCTGTTCTATATCGGTGTGCGTGGCTGCGTACCTTTACTTGGGTCTTGCAACCGCTAAGGCAAGAGACGGGACTCTACAGGGCGGTGTCGTGCTTGTCGGTTAGTCTTTCTACGGATCTGTATCAGGAGCGCACATTTTGCTCACAGGTCCCCGAGCAGTCCTCTTCGCCATCAACATCCGAGAGACCCTCCTCGAGCGGCTTTCCCGACAGTGCGTCCCCTCTCCCAGCCCCTCCGTCTGAAATCCCTCACCCCGCCACCCCGCAGTCTCCTCCGCACCCGCTCAGAGGCCCTCACGCACTACCGAGTCCACTATTCCGGACAAGATCAGCAGTTTGCGCGCCCTCATGAGGTCCATGGGGACCTTCCTCGCCCAACGGACAACAGGGACGAGGGACATGCCGAGCAGCTTACGATGGAGCTGAAGGACCTCGCTAGTGAGGCGGAGAGCTGGGAGAAGTACACGAACGAAATCGAGAAGCAGCAGCAGAAACAGTCTTTGGCGAGAGTAAGTGAGATGATTATCCTGTGAAGCACGGCCATCGCCATCCGGGTGAATTGAAGGAGGACAGCAGTTGGCGATTTGTGCGGCACTGATGATGTCGTTCTGGCTGGTACCGTATCTTCTCATAGATCAGGTATGCTTAACGCTGATCAACCTACAGGTAGGGGCCGGCGTACTGTCGAGAATGGAAAAATGGCCCTTCTTCGATGCGTTTGTGAGTCACCCCTGAGCATCCCATCCAAAATCTGCGCTCTGACAATCCCAACCGCAACGCAGTACTTCTCTTTCACCTTCTTTCTCACCATAGGGTAGTGTCAAGTTTTCCGGAGAATTACCCTTCAAACATCAACATCACTGATAGATACCTGCGAAAACAGCTTCCAGCGCGACCCGCAGACGTTCCAGGGCAAGCTGTTCGTGATTTTCTGGGCGTTGCTGGGCGTGCCAACATTAAGCAAGTCGTTTTCACTCTCCTCCTTCCTCTTCTCTTCTGCCGAGTCTAATAGACTCCGCGTACGTCAACCATAAGCCATTCTCATTACTCGCACGTTGCTTGCTTCCTTCGTCTTGCGCCTTCAAGCCGAGCTAATGTACACCACTCACTTCGGTCGCAGTCCTCGCTGATGTCTGGCATAAGAAGTACAAGCATGCTCTGCGTGATGAGACTTTCGTCCGCGCTATTGAGCGCATCGATGAGGAGAGCAAAAATACGCTGCAGCAGATGGAGGAGGGTGAGCGCAGTGCGAGCCAAGATCCAAGCGAGCGTTTGATGGCGATAGCAAAACATCTGCATAAGGCGAGCTTAAGCCTTTCCTTTCCATCTACATGATGTTGCCGAAGTTGACATATTGAGAATTGTATTTCACAGCACATTCAAGTGAGAGGACGTTCCACATAGCTGCTTTACCTCTGACATGCCTATCGGAAACCTTCTACGCAGTTTCTCGTCGTCCACGGCCCCGAAGGTGGTCCACCGGAGGCTTTAGAGGAGCTCCTTAACCACGTAAGCGGGGACGTCCTCTCGCAAGAGACGAAGGTGAGCATTCTGGACGACGAAGAAACCCGCCGAGTAAGTCCTTCTCTCCTTTCCGGACAAACTGTTTCCTCTCCATTGGCGTGCTCAACTTGATGTAATAGCGTCTCTTCGCCCTTTCTTATGAGAGTACGGCGCACATAGTCATTTCGAATTCGTGAGCATGAACAATAGCGTTGAGCTGACTGGATATGCAATCGATTATAGGAACCCTCGCGGCATTGGCGGAGGCTGTCCAGCAGACGTTGAAAATTCAGGGGAATGATCAGAGACGGGCTCGGACGAGACAGCTGTCGAGCCGTGAGAGCCGAAGGAAAAGTAGGAGGGGCGAGAGTGTCGGGAGAAAGGGGAGGTTTGAGCGTTATGTCCCTGCCGCAGCGGTTGCAATTGACGAATAGGCAACACCGAGTACCGACTGTGGTCGCTGCGTTGCGGAAGTAGCAGTGAAGTCTTATGCTGCGCTCTGCGTCGTGCTCCCAAGGACTTGAAAGCGAGAAGACAGCTTCCACAAAACCAGAACAAAAACCTGCCCTGCAGGTGAGACTCTTTAACACTTTTCGTCATACATATATAGTCTCTCAGCATTTTTTCGTCATCAGCACTACTTCCTCTTCCTCAAGTACCTTTTCGCTACCCCCATCCAGGGTCAGACCGGGCCCTAAGCAGAGTAAGACTTGCGAAGTATGCGGTTTGTCCCCAATCGCCGGCGAGCAACTAGCAGCGAGCACGCAACGCAGGATCTCTGTCGGCTTCCACTGTCAATTTATGATATAATTGTACAACGCTCAATTTCCACTCTCCCGCGCGCCCCAAGCGTGGCTCAGACCCTTCATAAATGTGTGCACAACGCGCAGTCAGCCCCACAATGCCCCAAGGCGAATCGGTCAGAAACGGGTTATGCACTACTTATAAGATCGAAGCTCAGGCTGGAACGCGGTTCCCTAGAGTTCGGCCGGGAGACGTAGGTAGGACCAAGTCAAAACCCGCAGACGCACCTTTTTCGCCTCTTGCAGCTTGCGCACAGCCTTGTTCATGTCGTCCTGGGTGATGTACTCGCGGTCGGCGCCGATGGCGTTCATGCCCGCGCCTCGGTGCAGACTTTGCGAAGGTCCGCACCGCTGAAGTTCTCCGAGAGCTGGCAGCCCACACAGGCTATCAACAAACGCACTATATGAAGAGCAGTGAAGGGGAAAGTAAACTCACCCTTGCGATCGCCTCCAGATCGAGCTCGCATTCCTTCTGCGTACGCTGGCATGGATCTTCAGGATCTGTTGTCCGATCGTCAGACATCCCATAAGCAAATGACCGCTATGAGCAATGACTAAAGCAACTGGATACGCACCTCTGCAATCGAGCCAACTCATTCGGCAGCGGGATCTCGATCTTCCTATCCAACCGTCCAGGGCGGAGCAGCGCGGGGCCGAGCGTGTCCCGCCGGGTCGTGGCCATGATAACCTTGATCTTGCCGAGGTAGTCGAACCCGTCCAGTTGGTTGATGAGCTGTTCTCAGCCGTTTCAACTATTGCGTCAGGCAGAGCAAAGAGACATGAGAGGACGAGGGAAGGGGAAGAGGAGGGAGCGGCCGTACCTCCATGAGCGTGCGCTGGATCTCACGGTCCGCGGAGGTACTGTACCCTCGCTGAAACGCCGCCCGCCACTGGCATCGATCTCGTCCATGCAGATGATGCACGGCTCGTGGTCTTTCGCATAGCCGAACATTTCCTGGTCTCTGAGTACGAGAGATGCAATCTGACAAAAGGAGAAAACGAAGGCGTACGCGGACGAGACGGGCAGATTCACCAATATACTGAAAGAGTACAGGCTGCCGCCGGCTCTTGTTCTCGACTCCCATCATCGCCAGCTCCCGCAACCCTTCGCCTCCTTCACGCTATACCTTCGCCTCTTCTTCATCCATATCTTGATTCAGACCGACATGTCTTCGGGACAAAAGCGCAGCTTACAGCGGACTCGCCCGACTCCTCCCCCCGCTCTCCTGCGCCACGAAGCGCAGCAAGCTCGACGATGCCCTGGTCGCGGTCGTGTACAAGGGCTCGTCCAAGGCGATTATTCGCTCGAAACTGGCGGTGAACTACGAGGCTGGTCTATCTACTCTCAAGATGAGCCTCTTCAAGGCCTGCGGCGCTGATGCGGAGGACTCGACTCGGCAGACTGCTCGCGCGCTCCTCGTCGGGCGCTTCCCCGACATCCCGAAGCAGCTGGCCAACCACGTTCAGCTGACCGCGCCAGTCGGGTCGCGCATGTGCGAGCTCGATCCCGAGGACTGGGACTCGCTCTACCCGATCCTTGAGGAGATCACCCTCGCTCTGTCGCCTGCGGTCCTCGAGGAGCACGCTCGGCGTTCGACCGCGCATCCACTCGCTCTACGGCAGCCGCATACCTCGTTCCCGTCCTCCACGGCTCTCTCAAACGCCACAGTCAAGTCCGAGGCCGACACGTACGTATGCTGGACTTTGAATCGCGGACTCGGAGGCGGTTGCTCAACGATGCTCTCCTTAGACCGCTGCGTATACAAATTCCGTACCAATTGAGACTTGAGGTGCAGTTGATCGAGACGATGGATTTACAGCGGTGAACTACGGCACGCCTTGTCTCTAATCAAACTCGCTGCTAGGCTAACCACCTAATCCCGCCGCACATCCAGACATTTCGTCGACCATGCTCCTCCAGAAGCTCTTCAACCACTTTGAGGAAGACGTCCGTCAGAAGGTCCTGGGAAGGCTGAAGGATCGCAAGCTCAATCAGTTCCATCACCTGCGTTTCCTCCTCTACGGGCAGCGACTCTCGAGGGACGAGACACTGGGGAGCTTGCAGATGAAGGACGGGGACGTGATCGACGCTTTCTTTGGGCAGGAATGATCGAGAACAAGAGGTGCGACTGGAGGGAATCGAGAGCGACGAGGGAGCTATGGCGGACGCGACGAAGTTTCGGGCGCTTGTGGGGTGGCATGAAGATGGGCGTGTGAGATGTCAAAGAACTTGTGAGACCGCATCGTACCAACAATTGTTTCTTTTGGTGCTCTTGTCTCCCGAAGAATGAAGCACTTTTTTACCTCTCCCTTTCGAAGTGGGTAGAGCTATCGGTCCGGCCCGGCGTAGCTCCGGAATGCAACGCCGTTGCATGCTTGACTGGCTGATTGGCTGACTGCACTGTGTCATCTTCAATCATTATGCTGCCACACCCCTAGAACTGGTAGCTCTGCCCCTGTTAGGTGAAAAAAATCAATGGAAAGTCTGCCGAGATCAAGCGTGAATCGGACCTTTACAGATGTCGGCCTGGGAGCTTGCGAGGCAGAAAGTGGGCGGCTTCTTCGGTTCCCCCTTGTCCAGTCAGAGGGAATAGAGTTCGACAAGTTAGTTGAGACTTGGCCTTGGTTAACTACAGTATCCCAGAAGATTCCACGTCACCTCGAACTGCACGTTACTGCCGCGTTGAGGTCAACACCACGCAGTCAGCTTACAGCCAGAGATGAGGATCACTCCGCGATGAAGCCAACCATTAACTACTCAAAAAACGACGTAGGGCGACAAAAATTTCAGCCAGGCGCCATACCAGAGTCTTTGAATTTCATGCGGACGCGAATGCGAATGCGAATGCGGGAACGAAAGTACAAGCGAATGCGAGAATGGACAGCACGCGAATGAACGCGAAACTGTTTAACATATAACGACGAAGGTCAAAGTCATGCGTGGAAACTGGTGTAGAAAATGCGTTCAGTGTTCGACAGGGTTCCAATGTTTTGCGTGGCGGGCGATCAGCTGGAAGCCTTGATCTGCCCGCAGTGAGAGCAAGACCAAAAGACGGCCTCCGTCTCTTGCTGATCATCGGACACCATGTCAGTAACCCACCCTCCGTCAAAACTGCCGCGATGAAAGAACGTACTCCGCATCTCCCACAACTCCACCGGACCCCGCTTCCCACCGCGCCTCCGCCGAGGAGCGCGCCCGTTCTGCCGGCCCGTCGTTTCGGAGGCGGGGGAGCGCGCGGCGGGGAAGGGGGGAATGTCAACGCTGGGCGGACGGAGTCGCATATTGTGCAGACGAGCGTGAGGGGCGGGTTGAATGCGAACGTGCAGGTTGGGCACGCCCAATTCTCGGTCGACTCGGCCCGTGTTGGTGGTGGGACGGACGAGCCGGATGGGAGGAAGGCGGACGAGGAAGAGGGGGTGGGGTCGATGGAGGAGGCGCGTCCCAACTGGCCGGAGAGAAGGCGAGAGGGAGGAGGTGTTGGACGGGTGCGAGGGGGTGCGCGAGAAGCGGCGACGGCGACGGGCTTCCGCCCCGCCGGGATTAGCGCTGTGGCGGGAGGAACTGCAGAGGATGGCGCTCGAGAGGTTCGCTTCTGCGGGGGCATGTCGTCTTCAGACCCCGACGAGTCGATCTCGATGACGCCTGTTGGACGCGCCGGCGGGAGAGAAGGAGGCGCCTTGCCCTTGCCCTTGTCCGCTTTGACGGCGTCCTCCGCGGACGAGGACGTCGTGGCCGACAAGCCGGCACCAAGCGCATTCGGAACGACCTGCTCTGGCGCAGTCTTTATACCCTCCCTTGTCGCCTTTTCCGCCTCAGCGAGCGCCGCAGCGTCGTGCGAGCAAGCCTTCTCGTCTCGCGCCCTTCGCTCCGCAGCCTGTCCCCGCCAACCGTACATCAGCTACGCACCCGTAGCCCATATGATCTCATGTCAACTCACCGCGGCCATGACGTCCCTCAAGATCTTGCCGCCCATCCCGACGTCGTGCCTGCCGCCCAGCCGCCCGCCGCGCCCAAGCCGGATCTGCAGGTCGTGTCGCTTCTGCGCGGCCTCGAGCGCGCGCCGCCTGCCCTCGGCGAGGCAGACGTTGTGGCTGACGCTTTGACCCATGCGCGTGCCTTGCGCGAAGAAGCCCTCGCCGTGGTATCCGCCGGCGCGGAGCTCGTCGTACTCGAGCGTGAGCTGACAGATGAATGGCGGCAGAGTCGTCAGCTATGAACATGGAAGGAGAAGAGCGAAAGAGTTCACCTTGTCGAGGAAGTCGTAGAAGACTTTGTCGTGCGGGCCGCGGACGTTGTGGGTCAGCTCGTGCAGCATCGTCCCGATGACCTGTAGGTGGACAGCCATCAGTCCCATTCGAACCCTGCTAGACGGCAGCGGGAGCGTACATCTTCGAGATCATAGAGCGTATCTGGAGCCTGCGCCGGCCTGAGCCGGAGGCATATCTTCGCGCCGCCATTCACGTTGATGCCCAGTAGATTGGGCTGGGCAGGGAGAAACTCCGCGAGGACGGGCAGCATCCACCCGCTACCATCCACAGCCCCTCATCAGCCCCAAGCCCTCGGCCCTGAACTCCGAATAAACGGATATGATGAACGCACTGTTTCTTCATGAGCGGCTTGACCAGGCTCGCGACGGTGTGGAGCATGTGCAGGGCCTCGCCCGCCCGGGGCAATTGGGCGAGGTGCGTGAAGGACTTGATCCACCCCCCGGACGGGTCGGACATCGTCGACGGCGAGAGGTGATATGTTCGAAAATAAGACGAATGGAGATTGAGTGTGTGCGGTATACGAGCGAGCGAGCAAGGTTGTTCAGTAAACGAGGGGAGGATGCGAGTGGCGCGAGGGCAACCCGCAATCGCGGGACCGGAGTTTGGACGCGACGAGGACGCGTAAGCTGCTTCAGTGCCCCTGCCGCGTAAGCTTCTCTTTCTTTCCGAGGCTGGGCCCTCCCTCTGATAAATCAGTTTGCTTCAATGAAATATAAATCTACATATCGAGTGAAAGCAACTGCTGAGCTTGGAGCCAAACCCAGGCGAAGAAGAAAAAGTAGCGCCTTTCAGAGACACAGTAGGCTTCCTAACACAAACGTATCTTTCACCCCGGTACATGAATGAATCGAGCCATAATGTCTATTGTTCTCTAAGATGCGTGTAACTCTACCCGAACACGCGTCCCGCATTTCCTCCTTCATCCTCCTCTCGAGCTCTATGCCGTCTGCGCCGGTCCTCCCGCCCGCGCCTCAATCCACTTCTCGTGCTCGCGCTCCTCGCGCTCGAGGCGAGCAAGCTCCTGCGCGTACCGGCTGGCAGCGCGGATGCGAGGGCCGAACCGGTAGAAGACGAAGGGCAGGAACGCCATCGGCGTCGCGATCATTGCTAGAATGCACGTCGCCCATTGGTATCCGACTATATGAGGGAGCGAAATATGTCAGCGGACATGCCAGGGCTCGATGAGTAGGGATTGATTTGGGCGAGCGTACCGTTCTGGTAGAAAGGCACGGCGACCAGGGTGAGTACACCAGAGAGGATCTCGCGGAAAAGCGATTGCCCAGTGATAGCGCTCGATGCCATTACGCCGTACGACTCGACGGTGTAATCCGAAACGACAAGAAAGACTGGCGGTTCAGAAACGAGCAGATGAGCATCGGATCATACCGACCACAACGCGCGTGCGAGGTCTCGCGACTTACGAACATGGCTCGAAATGCCGAAAGCGCAGAGAGCAAACATTGACGCGAGGTAGTTAACTGAGGGTTGCGAAGACCAGGCGAACCAGTAGAGCGAGACTGGGAAGAGGATGCCAGCTGGAGGATCGAGTGAATTAAACGTAGTGAGGGTATCTCCGAGAAGCATCCTCACGCACCGACCATACCCCAGAGCAGCTTGTGCTCGGGCACGTCCTTCTGCCGCGTCTTTTGTTCGATGCGGAGCGTCGCGCGCCGCTGGAAGTAGAAGAGCGGCATGGCGATGAAGAAACCCACTTGCATCGCGATGAAGACCAGGTTGATGTTGGGCTCCGTGAACCCGTACTGCTTGTAGATAAGCGGCGCAGACTCGACAGTGAGGTACTGTAGAGGGTGCAAAGGGGATCAGAGCCTTGCCCGGCAAAGGAAGACAAAGATGTAACGCACGATGATGCCGTAGTTGAGCCCGTCCCACAGACCGAAGAGGAAGACGATCGGCTCAGTCGTGAGCATGACTGGTCCCCATGGTCACCCACTGGTCAGCCTCATTCCGTTCAGGCCTAGCGCCCATCCCAGTCTTCACTCGCCGACAGGCCTCAGCACCGTTTCCTGCACGATCTCCTTCACGCTCCTTCGCCCGAGCCGCTCGTGCAACGCCCACGCCTGCAGATCGCCATGCTTGCGCGCCTTCTTCGCGCGGCGCACGAGCAGCGGTCCGCCGCGAGTCTCGGGAACGAAGAGCAGGAACAGCACCATCAGCCCGAACCCGATGATAATGCCGATCCAGAAGATCCACCGCCAGGACAGGCGGTGCACGATATATCCTCCGCTATGCGACGAGAGATAACACTTCAGCACAAAGGAAGTCGAGGAAAGATTGGGGTCGAAAAGAAGACGCACAAGAGCGGGCCGAGGATGATGCTCTCCGCCGCGAGAGCCCAGAAGTTGAGCGCCCACAGGCCAACGACGTCCGTGCCACGGAAGAGATCGGGGATGTTGCAAACAGAGTTGAAGATGGGCGAGGCGAAGAAGCCAGCGAGAAAGCTGTTCATCGATGTCAGTCCGTCTCTCGGAGGAATAGTGTGCTCGATCCGCTTACCGGAGAATCGCAAGGGTGGCTATGTTTTGCGCCAAAGCACAGCCGACAGCGAGGACGTATGAGACGACCATGCATATGGTGAAGACATACTTTCGACCATAGTCCTGTTGCCACAGTCGGTGAGCGTCCCCCATCCCTAGGATTGTGGAAAAGAGGAAACGCACCTCCGCAAAGGGCGTGAGCACCACAGGGCCGAATCCGAACCCAAACAGGTACAGCGCGAGAGGTAGCTTGCTCTGTACTGCAGGAATACCGAACTCCTCCTGGACGTGCGACGAGGCCGGCGCGAAGATGGAGCTCATCATCGTCACCCAGAGCATCTGCAGGCCGCTATCGGTTCGCAGTCGCACCTCAGCATCCCGCAGGGTTTCGCGAGACGCGTCAGGGACTTACACGATGAAGACTACAAAACATTTCCGGGTATTCGACCAGTTGAACGGATTGCCGGCATCATTGGGCTGTTGATGAATCCGAACTCCTCTCAGCGCCCTTCCCTCCTCCGAGCTGACAGTCGCGTGCCACTCACCTGCCAGTGTACCAGATTCTCCGGATCGCCCCCTTCGACTTCCTTCTCTTGGAGCTCCTCAGCTACGATCGTCTGAGTGGGCGAAGGGTCGGCCTGCATTGGGGCAGATGCGGCGGGCTCGAGGACGAGGAAGGATGAGGTTCTGCTATCGTGCCATCGCGTCACTAGGATTCAAAGCTCGCTTCCCCATGTCCTACACGGAGCGCTGACTGAGCAATAAAGTGGACTTGCAAAGGGTGATGGCCGCCGCGGTCCCGAACCTGAAGAGATGAATGCGAAAGGACGACGAGGACACACAGTGCAAGGGCGGAGCATGGACGAGCTGATGCAGCTCTCTCGCTGAGCGGTACGCGCGGCTTCGATACACTGGCTTTTGAGGCTTGAGGAAATGCCGCGGATAACTGAAGGGCACACATCATGCCTCATTGTGCGGAACATGCAACTCAGTGATTTTCCAGCCACTGAAAACAACATACGGTTAGAGATATGTATACTGTAAAGTCGCTGAGGCTTGTCTGCAGGCAAATGGAAACAACTTGTGGTCCGTCCTGCAGAGGAGAATGATGCCGCTGCGCTTTGCTTTCAGGAATTCCCGGCTTGTGATTCTCACAAGAAAGGCTTTTGGAGTTTCTCCACAAATCCAGCTTGAAAACATTATACGATTCATGGTTCTGACTCGAGTGTCAGCAAGCACTTGGAGATCAGGATCTGCCAAAGATGGCAAACAGCAAACGTGCACTCAACAAGAGACAATCTGTAGCTTGAGCCCGAGCGAGATACCTTCAATCATATACAAGAATTGATTTCTACAATGTACTTTACCCTGACAGTTAGAAATAAGACGTGTTCGAGCTCCACACGTCGCAATGCCACCCCTCGTCTCACTGTCATCCCCGGCCTCTCCATTTACAACACACCTCTCGCCCTCAAACTCGAAATGAGTTTTGGTACCCTTTCGGATCTACGAGAATTGGTTAAGCGGCTGGATGATGGGCACCACAAGCCCGGTATTCCTCCTCCAGCAGCTCAAGGTCCCTATGTTTCCCAAACCATGCGGATGTGCTTCCAGTTTTCCCTTTCGAAATCTGCGCCCCCTTACAGATTCCCCATGATTCTCCGTCATGGTACAATGCGCAAGGCATGGGCAACCGATCGTACAACAAACCTGCAGGCCCGCACACAGGTGATGTTCGCAGTAGTAAATCTGCAGGTCGAGCCTCAATTTAAAACCTTTACATCCTAGACCCCTCGCGGAATTCGAACGCAGCTCTCACACAGGGCAGATAAAACAACCAGCATGCTCAGCAGTCCATTACCGTCACGCCTTGACCGCGTAACCACAGACCACCCCGTAATTGACCTGGAGGGTCTCCAGCTCTTGTCGGCTGTGGACGTGCATGTTGTGCAAGTGGCTCTCCGCCATGCCGCAATGGATGAGGAGGGGTATGAGTGCTCTGAAGAAGACATCTAATGTCCTCGGAGTGTGTTAGCGCTCCATGGATGGATAAACTGACCGGATCAACA
Source organism: Basidioascus undulatus (assembly GCA_000826855.1). Classification (NCBI taxonomy): domain Eukaryota; kingdom Fungi; phylum Basidiomycota; class Geminibasidiomycetes; order Geminibasidiales; family Geminibasidiaceae; genus Basidioascus; species Basidioascus undulatus. The sequence goes on from JTLS01000572.1 coordinate 12,898, forward strand.
CATTGGTGTCAATATCCCCCAGGCACCGATGTTCTTCAGTTGCGGGTCTGCGTTGCATTCTGCTCAGCTTGTACACGTCTCATGCAAAACCAAAGGCGATCTAACGTACCGGAAGGTCACGGGCCGACGTGGACTTTGAACTCCTGGACTTTGCTCTCCGCGATGAGGCCCTCTTTGTGGAGGGAGGAAAAGTATTGAGGAACTGCGTGAGCAACAAACCCTCTCTATTAGCATGTGTTGCAGCTGCCAGCTGTGCCTGCTAGGGAACACGTCAGTGCGTATTGTTTGAGGGAATGAGGATGTCCACTCCCGCTTGGTCCAGAGTGCGCAGAATCTCGCCCAAAACTCGCACAGCGCAGGTCCAGCGCCCGTGGAAGGGTTGAGGTCCGGCTCGACGACGAGGAGGACGCCGCCTGGGCGGAGAAGGCGAAGGCAGTTGCGGATGAGGCCGTGCCAGTTCGTCACCTAAACCGGAGGGCACCTGAGGGAAATAATGCTACGCTTTGAGGAACTGTGTGAGTCAGGAACTGTATGACTTACTCCGAGGAGGAGGAATCGAATGTGCACAACATCGAAGAATCCCGGCGTGAAGAGGTCCAGGTCCTTGGTCACGTCGCATACCTCGAAGTTGACGTTCAGCGGCATGGTTCTGAGAGACAGTTTGAGTGGAAGGCCTCAGTCTTACCATGATCGCGCACTTAAAGCGTGAGTGGGGACATACTCAGGTTGGACAGGAACGAGGTCCACCCCGGTGACGAGCGCAGACTCGAACTGCTGAGCGATCTGAATAGCGCTAAGAACCCTGAGCTCAGTGAGGTGCATGACTTATACTTGACGAAAAGAATCAAGGCCTACCATGCGCCTGCACCAGTTCCAACGTCGCTGAAGTGGTCACAACATGAGCATCACCATTCGGCGATAAGATGCGCTGAGATCCCACGTACAGGATCCTCCGTGTTTCGCCTTCGGAGGCTCGCTTGGCGATCACGTCCTCGACGGGGCCGAAATAAAGCTTGCCCAGAAACAACAGGAGGATCTGGTGCTGCGAGGCCCCCCTCCTCGTTCAGTACCCACCGACCACGCACTCTCCCAGCGCCTCGCTCCTACCTGAACGTCCAGTCGCTCAAGCTGCTCATCTGCAGCAAACGTCCCTCAGCCGCCCAGATAATATTTAGGTTTGAAGAAAGCCTGACTTGCCGTCATTATGCAGTTCATACACGTCGTTGCTGTTCTGGAACCTCCTGCCTTCATAACGTAACATCGGAAGAGTTAGCGCTCTCTGTTGCAAGTCGAGAAGACCATGAACAGCTCCTTACCTTGGTAGTATTGGTACAGATCAGCGTTGATCGTGCTCGTGAGCGAGTACATGCTCTGCGTAGGGGAGAGGCGAGCGTGTGGGGGAGCCATTGGAACCGCGAGGTTTAGATAAAGGTAAGAAAGGATAGAGGACGAAGCAAATTACAGCAACCTCCAGTGCATCGTTTATGTACTCCGGGTGATGATCGGCGCAGCCGCATTTGTCGAGGTGCTCGCCCGCCTGCATGCAGTGGTCCTGCAGCGGTCCCACCCAGTTGGCAGACGCTTGCCGAATTTGGCAGGTGCCTTGAGCGCTCGTATTTTGGCGTTTCTGAGGGGGGCGTTCAGAAGCAGATCTGGGGGGCAGAAAAACGACGGACAGGCAGTGTTGCGATCCCACCTTCCCTTGCACAGCTCGCTGCAAGTAGACCGAAGTCTGCCGAGGCCTGACAGTCAAGGTCCGAGAGCCGACTCATTTCAAATTGCAGCCGCTTTCACGCACCAAGAGTCGGCGACGCTCATCACAGTCATGAATGACATCCCGTTCCGAACGACGATGCGAAGCAGAGATCAATGCTTTAGACTCAACACGGTGTTGCACTAATAACTAATAAATGAGTTGGTAAAGTAAGCTAAAGGTAGGTAGGTATAAGGCATGGGGGCGGAGTAATACTGTAATACGACAGGATTAAACAGTGGGCAGATAGTTAATAACCGATTCCATCCAGCACAAGGTAGACCGGGCTCCCTGGGGCGGGCGGAACAAGGAGAAGGGGAAGGACGGGGAAGAGGAAGAAGAGTGCGCAAGGAGGAGGGAGAAGAAGAGAAGAGGAAGACGACTAATAGGCCCAGCCCATAGCGTCGTTGAGCGCGGCGGTGTACCCCTCCAACTCGAGTCCCTCGTCGCCCGGCGCAGCGCCAGCCGCGTCCGCGCCAAACATCCATGCGACTGAGCCCTCCGTCTGGGCTAGGTTGAGCGTGAGGTCGAGCGAGTGCTCAGGCGCGGTGGGGGCGGGGGCAGGCCAGCTGTCAAAGAGGAGGGACGGGTCGACCGCGGGCGCCTCGCCGCGCTCCCAGACCGAGGCGTCGCGCTCCCACGCGGCCTTGACGAGCTCCGCGGGGGAGGGGATGGCTGACGGGGCGAAGGTCGGGGGCGCGGAGGGGGAGGAAGGGTCGGAGGGGGCAGGAGGAGCGGGGTAGGATGTGGGAGCGGGGACGTCGACTTCGAGGCCCAGGGGGGGAGGGCCCCACGCGAAGTTGCTTAGCTCCAGGTCGGCGGGGGGGGCGGACGATAGCGGTGGGGGCGGGACGAAGAGCGGCGTCGTGTCGATGTGGTATTGCGCGTAGAGGGCTCCCGAGGCGGACGGCGGCGGAGGAGGGTGGTCCTCGGCATGCGCTGCGGCGAGCTGGCTCAGAGTGTGGAACGCTGCGAGGTGCGGCGGGGGCGAATCGCCCGGCGCGGACGCGGGGGGGAGGTCAGCGAGGACGGATGGTCGCGGGCCGGGTCCGCCCGCGGAGACGGGGTAGCACTCGGGGGGGAAGTCGAGCACGGGCGGGGGCTTGCTCGCGCGCTTGCGGGTGCGGGTGCTGCCCGACGAACCAGACGGACTGCGCGCAGGCGAAGGGGAGCGTGAGCGCGAGCGGCGCGCGGACGACTCGGACGGCGGGGGTGCAAGGTGCGTGGTCGCTTCCGCCTCGACGCGGATGGCGTCCCGCTCGATCGCAGTCGCGCCCGCGGCGAGGCGTTCCGCGATGAGCTCGCACTCGCGCTCGGTCGTCGCGCGCCCTTCCTCCGGCATGAGCCGCCGCCGCCGGCGTACTTGCCCCGGGCGCACGCTCGGCTGGTAGCGGTACTCGGGGTTCGCGGCGCTGAGGGAGGAGGAGGTCGGGTCAGAGAGGAATGTGTGCAGAGGAAAAGAAGGGAACAGGGAGCTCACCGATGCGCCTCCTTCTCCCGCTCGGCCTGCTGCTCGAACGGCGCGCGCTCCGGGGGCGGCAGAGCCTTCCACATGAACGCGGCGATCTTGGAGATGTTTCGCTGGTCGTTCTCAGACGACCGCTCAGCGAGCCCGTTTTCAATCACGTGTGACCTGAATCCCACATCGTCAGTGCCAGTTCCTACTCGAGAGGCAGTTTGGGGGACGCACCGGTAGATGATGAACGCGTTCCTGGGGCGCTTGACGTGCCCCTCGGGAACCTTGCGCGCGTGGCTCGCCTTGCTCTTGCGCTTGCTGGGCGCGCCAAGGGAGGCGGACGAGCCGGCGTCGGACTCGGACGGGGTAGGGGCGGAGGGGGACGCGCTGTCCCATGAGGAGGCGGAGCCGGCGGTGCTGGGCCGCCAATCGTCAGAGGGCGAGGGGGAGCGGTGGCTCTCTGCCGGGGAAGGATACGAGGAGGCTGCGGAGGAGGGGCGCGAGGGGTGGTTGAAGGACTCAAGCTGCCCTGCGGAGAAGTTGGTGAAGAGCGTTGGGGTCGGGGGGAGGAGCGCGAGCAAGGGAACGATCGGTGCTGCAAGGGAGGCGAAGGAGGCGGAGGTGGGGGGCGGGCTGGGG
>JTLS01000573.1:0-16698 GCA_000826855.1 Basidioascus undulatus
CCCCGTCCCCGCCCCCGCCGACCCATATCCACTGAAGGAACTGCTTGCCCCTGAGGTACCATCGCCGTAAGATCCCCAGTTTCCATCGCTACCGCCTCTCCCTCCACCGTATTTACGGCCGCGCCAAGCTGTTCTGACCGAACGGGGAGTAGGAGGAACGAAGGGTTTCGGCGGCGGCGGGATGTAAGGAGAGCCCCAACGCAAAGCTTTTGCTTTATCTACAGGTCCTTCACGCCAGCATACAACCGAATCGAAGGCTCTGAGTGGTTGATCGTAGCCCTGTAAGGATTGTCAGAAAAAGGACTAAAATCAAAGAAGCCAGTCAGAAGACTTACGACACAGAACCGTCCGCAGTTCGGTTGCTTCCCGTCGAAAACGTTCGGGTCTCGGACGCCTACGAGCGCCCAGCCCGCAAGACCGATCGAACCAAAGTCGGCGGGTACACCTTTGTGTCCAAGCGGTATACTACCACCATCAAACGCCGATCTGCGACGACGCTTCGCCGACTGGTGCTCGCGCCCGGCGTGCGCAATGGCGAAGGCCTCAACATTCAAGACAAGGATGCTCGAGTGCTCCGAAGGGTACGATGCTAGGTTGCCGTGTCGATAGAAGCGTCGATGGCGGATCCGGCGGACGAAGTGCTTAATTTCGTCGGTGAAAGACGATGAGAAGGGTCGGAATGACGAGTAGGGAGTCTTGTACGTCTTCCACCATAGTTGCGACGTGTCTCCGAAAGCCTTGTCTAGACATAAAAGTGTATGTGAGAAGGCGCCATGACTTCGAAAGCAAAAACGTAACGTACTGAAAGTTTCCTCCTCGACATGTGCCTCATGGTCGATGTACCTATACCGGCATTCATATTCGCGGAAGTCTCTGTGGATTGTGATGATGAGAGCTAGGTCAGACTTACAAGACAGGCGCCCTGACGCACCCGCGAGTGTAGCACTCTGAATCGCGCAAGTACTTATTCCCTATGAGCTGGTATGTGTGCCATATGAGGTCGATGTCGAGAGTTGGGACAAAGAAGCGGTGATGGCGCCGATGAAGGAAGAGGAAGTGGTAGTAGCGCGAGATAGACTGAGCGATCGGAAAGGATGCGTGGGACTTGTCAAGCCACCCGAGGGAGAACGCTTTGTTGGTGAAAGTCGAGAGGCGGAGGACCTGTTGTAACAAGACTCTGAGTGAGCATAAGTCTAGCACAAAACAGAAGCGAACAGCATCATACTGCGTCAAGAGATCGACAGAGAAAGGTGTAGGGTCGCTATAAGCGGACAACATCCTGAGGAGCCTGCTGAAGAAACGTTTGAGTGACAAGTACAGCTTCAGCAAACCGGCGGCATACCTTGGCTTGTACTTTATCCATACTTCTTCCGGTGAGGTATGATCCTGAAGCTGAGGTTTGAGGAATGGCTCAAGGACGTTTCTCGTCCACTGTTTTTGAATGGCCTGCTTGGGTTGGGCGTAACCGGAGGTATACGAGTACGAAGTACCCCCTTCTTTCTGTGCTCGGACGATGTTCGCGAGGGTTTCGCTTGCCTCGGTCACGCTCGACTCTACACGCTCAAGCGACCAGCCGAGAAAGTCGCCGACCGAGCGCCTGTTAGGTGCGACCTCGATGAACGGTTGGATGAGAATCGACGCGAGGCGCTTCGGATCAACCGGATCCTTGAATCTGGTAAGCGGGTCAAAGAGAGTGCCGCTTGAAAAGGTAGAGGGTGAGCGTTACCGTTGAGTTTGAAGATGACAGCCGCATAGAGCCTCACGCAAGAGTCTTCTCCCCGTTATTCAAGCAATCCGCCACGTCACTCGAGAACTTTCCGACCGCTAGGCTTTCACGCTTGTCAAAGTAAGAACGAAGTCAGTAGTGATGTTAGTTGGAGCTTAAATCAATTCAACGCACTGTGATTGCCAAACCGCATGCGTTGCAGGTTGTGCTGAAGCCGTTCTGGCACCAGCCTCGGCCTTCGACCTTGCCGCCCAGAAGCTCGACCGGAGGCTCAAGCCAAGGGACCATTGTCCTCTGACCGCACCGCGGACATTCGAGAGCTCGATGGTGCTGGCAGCCGGGGTAGATCTCGAGCGGGATGTACGGCGTCGATGTCTTACTCGTCCAGAACGCTACTTGATCCTTCGTCGGCCAGAACTGGAGCGATACAGGCTCAATATGCGATACCTGCGGAGTTTTCAGCGCATCAGCGCCTGCACAAATTTCTCGGACTCTGAGAGAAGAAGCACGATTCGCTCCAGAGGCATCCCGCCGATTGCGTCCAGCTTCGAAAACTTGCGCTCCGTGTCTTCCGCGTACGCCCACGGGTTGAGCAGGTAGGCGTGCCACACGAGGAGAACATCCAGAGGCGGGATGGCGCGGTCCTCGAGATCTCGGCGATGTCCACCTGGCTTGACGATATGCTTAAGCCAGAGTTCGAATCGATGTACGGCCTGCTGGAGGAACACGCGCCAGCGTACAGCGGCAGGCGAGTCCGAGTCGCTGGGAAGCGGTGTAGAGACGGAGCGCTCGATTGCATGGAAGGCGGCGAGGAGGCGCAGGTGCGCGAGGACAGTAACGCCACTTATGCCGATATCGGTACCGTACGATTCCCGTTTTGTACTGACCCAGATGTGCTTTGGTACGTCGGCGAGAGACGGATGGTCGGTTAAGAAGGACGCGAACGTAGACGACAGTGATTTGTAGCGAAGTTGCGGTGAGGGTGAGAGCTGGTCTGATTCAGGCATGACGATTATGATGACCGTTGAGGATGGCAAGTGATGAGGAGAGTAAGGGACCAAAGAGCGAGTCATCTTGAGCTAAGTATCGTCGACAGGCCACGGCAAACGAGTCACGTTGTCTTCGACGCTCTGCACATTGCGAGCGCCTGACCGGTCACAAAAGACGACGCAGTACAGGGTCCGTGAGCATTTACACAGCCTCATTGCTCTTCATATATCGAGGTACATAGCGTTTTCCTTATCCTCGTTCGGACATGCAGCCGAGTCGTGTGATGAACGTCAGGCCAGACTGCCGTCGAAAGTCGTTGGCGACCAAAGGCGCAGAGGACTGATAGTCAGCAACCATATTACGGTCGCACCTTGGTGTGCGAATCGAAATCACCGTTGCAAGGCGCTCCTTTAACGTAAGATGAGTTTCGATGCACGGTGTAGACAACGACCCGCTCGAACGAGTCGCTCGAGTGGTGCCAGCTCTGTCACATGAAAGGACCGACTCCTACTCCGGCCTGCCCTCTTGCGCTATATGTGCGCCGCGCCTCATCGTTCAACGTAGAAAAAAGCGCCCTACAGTTAGCTTGAGAAAGATCTCGCAATGAGGCGCCCGCTTGTATTCCTTATCACTTGAATTTGGCACTTCCAAGCCTTCGTTCGTTCCCTCGGACTAATTCTCCTGACTGAGCGCCTTATCATTTGGCGGTCAATTTGTTCACCTAGATGTCAGACTTTTCTCTAAGTGTCACGAATGCATCCCCGTCACTCCCACCTTTCACCAAGCCCACTTCCGGTCGTGGACAGCCTTATCTTGCACAGCCTTCACCTTTGTCTCCTACACTGCCTTCGCCACGGCCTTCCTGTGCTCCCCATCACTGCCACTCCAGCACACAGCCCTTTGGTAGCCTATAAAGAATGCCCACTTGCCCTCCCCTTGCTCCCCATCCGGTCTTGCTCTTCTACTCCTGTCATAGTCCTCGCTTAAGCCCTCGTCCTAGTCCTCGTCCTAGCCTTGTCCCACGCCCCAGATCTATTCTTGCCAACGCGAACCTTTCAGCCTGTAGCCCCCGCTGCGGTCTGCCCCATCTAGTCTGATTCCTGACACCAGTCGTCCTTGATGCACGATGGCCTTGAGGTTGGACTTCCTTTGGAATTGCTGCGAGGATTGTCCGTACGGAGGGTTGGGCCATATTCGAACAAACACTTGTTGTATTTCAGCCTTCGTGGACTCGGGGTATAGGTTTTGCGAAAAATTTGTTTATAGGGGTGTCGAGAAGCGCGGGGTCGAGACCGGGAGTTCTAGCTACCAAATGTTGCACGGTGGTGGGTAGGCACAGTGCAACTCGGGGGATGCAAGGCGAGGACGAAGAGCGAGAACTGGGCCGTGTAGAAGAGCAAGATCGGATTCAGATTTCGAGCAAGGGAAGGGCAAGGAGGCATTCTTTATGGGTTACCAAAAAGGGCTGTGTGCTGGAGAGGCAGTGAGAGAGCACAGGAAGGCAGTGCAGGAATCAGGAAGGCGTGCAGGAAGATAACGGAAGGTAATGCAGGAAGATAACGGAAGGCAGTGCTGGAAGATAACGGAAGGGAATGTGACAGGGGAAGCATTCGTGACACCGTGTTACACCCTGCGATACAGAAGGCATATGTCAATAGCTGATGGACCCAGGCACCAGAAGTGTGAGTGAGGGAGGCGAGCGGAGAAAGCAGCCGACTGAGCGACACGAAGCGTTACATAATGGAGATGAACCAATATGTATGGCAGGGGAATGTCCCATCCCCTGACCGTCAGTTCGGGGATCGCGGCTTACTGGCGGTATGTGATCATTCTATGGGCAATGGTATTCAAGCCTTTAGAAAGGTTCTGCTGAAGTCCAAACTCCCATCGAGTATTCTGAAACAGGCGAGCAGGATATTCAGAAGGTGTTGAAATGATGGTACCGCACGTTAGTACTGTACATGTAACTTAGCGTGCGAGCCGCGTCCTGCGCATCCGGCCTCCGTCGCCGCACCCGCCCTGCTGTCTGTCTGTCTCTGCCTTCTCTACTCGACGACCACCATTTATTTTGTTCCACTCACTCACTCACTCCACCACTCATTGCCCTCATGACTACTTATGCTGACCGTCGATCGCCCGATCTCCGGGCTCGGCTGTCAGCCATTCTCTGGGCTGAGGCCTCGTCGACATAATATTAATGTTAATACTTAAAGGCGAAACCGCACCGCTGGACGTGCCGGCCAGCTGCTCTCTCTCGCGCCACGAACCCGTGGCTACCAACGCGTCGCTCGCTCGCCACCATGATAGCATACCCAGGATTCGCTTTAATCATTTTCACGAAGTTCCAGACTCTCCCGATATGGAGGACGAGGTCGCTTCGGTCACCGCCCGTGAGCAGTACCAGATCGAGTAACAGCGCCGCGAAATCGAGCAGCAGCGCAGCGACCTCCAAGCACCCAGCGTACAGCGCCGCAGGCCCAACGAGCCGTCCGCCGCAACCCGCAAGGCTCTGTGGCGTGCCGACGGGTGCTTCATCAGGAATATCAAGCTGCTCTCGAACGACCTTGCGCACATCCTTGATAACAAGGCTACGCCAAAAGAGCGGGACGAGATTGTTAGTCGAAGCGGAGGGCCAAGGCTTTCCCCGCACCTGCATGCTGACTCGCTGTGTGATGCAGGCGCGGCGCGCCCACCTTCTCGGCATCGTCCCCGTACTTTCCCTCCAGCATGAGTCCAACCTGATTGGCGTAAGCATAGCGGTGTCTTTAGAGCAGGGCTAGGCGATCCTGACGTTCACTTCCTTGCAGTTTCGGCCGATCTGCACCGCGCCCTTGACAGCTACCACGCCTTTGACCGCTACTGTTGACGAGAGCACCAGCAGCCAGATGGTCAGCATTTTGGGGGAAGACCTGAAGCAGAGGATAGACGCAATGATGGCGGGTTCTGATGACCTTAAGACGCTTTGGGAGAAGCTTCCGGTTACGTCCCGTTTCGCGTTTGCATCGCGAAGGGTTCCGGTATGCTGACGCACTCTGTATATCCCATTGTCAACCCCGGTACGCCGTCGTTTCCTCCGTCCGCACCGTATCTCCCCTACCGCTGCGCCCTACCCGCTGGTTCGATGGGAGGGGACGTCGACGATGAGCCACATGCGGTCCTTGGGAGACTTCACTTCCGAGCCGGGCCTGACCCAGACGCGCCGGGCGCCGCCGAGTTTCCTCAGCATATCGAGTACGGTACAAAGCGCGCGGGGCGACCAGCTCAACCCCTGGCTCGTTGTGCTCAACGCAGCGGACAAGTTTATAACAACCAGCCTAGTCTGGCCCTGCCGGAGTCGACGCAGCGGCTCATCGATCTCACAAAACAGATCGACCGTCTAATCTACACCAACCCACCTGCCACCGCAAAGCGTCGGCGCACTTATGGTGTGTTTTTCTTTCGTTCAAGAGGTCGAGCATGGGCTCGGCATCTGGCCTCCACCTGCAGAACCCGGCGGCGGCATTAGCACACCTGCTGCGAGCGGCGGCGACATAGGGAGCGGCAGAAGTGGTGACGAGAGGAAGGGAGATGGAGGCAATGGGGTCGGGGACAATGCTGCCGGCTTGGATATCGAAGGTGCGTTCTATCCCGTGTTGTGCAGAGAAAGGTTGAGGACAGAGATTGACCGGAGGAAGCCTTCAAGATCACCTCGGTTAATTACCTGTGGAAGTTTTGGCCGCATGGATTAGCGCGGAGACTGGAGTTGTACCTTCCATGGCGTTGTCGCCCACCTCACCTCCCGGCTCTGCCGGCGGGGTCTGGCTCCCGCCCGCGATTGCCAAGCTCTTTTCTCCCACGGCCACCCTCTCGCCTCCTTCCTCACCCAAACAGCAGGTCCCGGCTCCCACGTCCGGGGGTCTTGCTAAGGACGTGCAGGGGAGGATTCTGAGTTGGCGGAGCGATGTCAGCGGGGATGCCTGAACCGTCATTCATTTCACGTTGCCATTCCTACTCTGCTGGCTTGATGCCCGCAGCTTAGCTAAGTGTTGGTGCCGCTAACGGGCACGGAGGGTACAGGTGTGGTAGACCACATGGGGGATGCGAGGGCAGGGGGTGCAACGGCGGGGGATCAGAGGGCAGGGGGTGTAAGGACAGGGCTGCAAGGACCGCCCCGGGAAGGGGGGGGAAACTACATGGGGATTCGATGCCCACGACGGGGGGGATGAGGGTTTGAGCGATGGTGTCCTGGGTTTGACGGCGCTTTCTTTCGTTGCGAAGGGCAGTCTTGATGCCACGGAGGACGACGCAGGCGTGATGCCGGGGATGGCATGGTCACTGCCGAGGGAGATTTCGACGTCGAAGGCGAGGGCCTCACCAATCTTGCTGTAAAGGCAGGAGGTCTGAGTGTGGCATAAGAGGCGTCCACACTTACATATTCTACCCTGGCCTGTCTTGCTGCAGCACCAGCACAGGGCAGTATTGGCATCTGCATGGGGACGGCACAGAGCAGGGTTGACGAGGGGGGGCTGGAGCATTTTATGTAGCATCCCCAGAGTCTCGTGCACTGCAAGGGTGGGAGCCTGAAGCTGTGTGCATGCGGTGCATGCAAGAGGGAGTGCAAGGATGCGGTAGACAGGCTGTCCAGAAAATGGGGAGAGTGACAGGCAGGGCAGTGGATGGAGTTGGCTGGAGCGGCGCGGACAAGGGCATGAGAGTAGGGGCCAAGGGCATGGTGATCAAGACACTGCCGAGGGGGAAACAATCTGTGATGATGGCTGCGATTTAGGTCTCACGCGATATTTGGACACAGCACTGCTCCGCAGGTTTCAGGCCAAGGGCAGATGCCACAGGCAGGGCAGCCCAGTGGCTTTGTTGGGACTGACTGGATTGGCCAAGAACAGTACTATCGCAACCCTGAGTACATGCATTCATGGCGGGTATGTTGCTCGGGACCATGCAGGCAACGTCTGTTGACAGTTTCATGCCCGAGCGGATGCGCGAGGCTGAGAAGGCGCCTGTGTCCTATGTCCAAAACAATGTGCACTGGATGGGCACCGCCAATGCGGCTGCGGTGAATATGCAAAACGAGATTAGAACGTCTTGGTTGAACAGCCGCATCTATTCGCACAACCGTTTTCTGGAAGAAAAGAATGCTGGCGGTGCGTTGGGCTATTTGGTGCGTTACAAAGTGCGCGAGACACCGCCCCACTACATGGCAGCCAGTGCGGGCCACAGCGTGTCACGGCAGCAATACGAGGCCACGGCCACCCAGATTGAGGCGATTCCCAGCCGTCAAGACAGAGACCGATACCAAGCTGATCGGACTCAAGGCGGTGGTCACTCTATGCTCCATAGCACCGATCTGGTTCATGACCAACATGAAGACGACATCGGATGCGGTCAAGCCCATTGAACAATACGTGCGCACAACCAATGCCGAGTTGCGGCATCAGGGCCTTCCGCTAGCGTGGAATATCGAATACACGCCCATCATGCCACCCACACGGGGAGTTTCCTTGTGGCATTCGCAGCTGTGATTATGGGCTGAAGCGGATAGTCACGTGCTGTGAATTGCTGAGCTTGGGGTTCGCCTAACTCAAACACGGTGGTACTACTGAGGTTGTGCAGCCGCGCGCGACGATGTGTGGCATGACATGTAATGGCATGCATGTTACTTGTTACGCATGCCTCATTTGTCTGTTACTTAGGTTAGCCCACCTATGGGTGGCAGCGGCGGTATCTCCCAGCACTTCAATCCAGCCCACCACGCAAACATGACGATATGCATCGACCACATCCTGCCTGTGAACGCCTCACTGCTGTCCAACGTCGGTGTCGTCTTCGCGCTTCGGACCCATGCGCGAGGTCCGGGCTGAGCTGTTCGGCATGGACGGGTGCAAGATTGCGTCCGCTCAGAAGGTGTAGAACAGTCCTGAGCGGACGGTTGAGAATCACTTTTCAAGTGCTTCTTGAGTCACGCTGGGGATGCAAGTCCTGCAGCAGTCCTCGTCGGGCTGCTGTCCATCCCTTCTGGCGTTCCTCCCTTGCTCTCCCCTCCTCGCACGCATCCATTCCGTCCACCCCATCCCCGCCACCCCCACACCCTCCTGGCCTGCTCCGCCCCGCCACAAGCCTGCCCGCCCCGGTCTCAACCTCCCCGCTGCCCTCCTCGCAGCGAAGTAAGCGTGCATGGCGCAGCAGATTGTGGAGCAGGAAATGCGGCTCCTTGGCCACCTGGCACCTGGGATGCTCAAGCTGGAGAAGAAGATGATGATTAGATGGCTAAGAAGAGTGAGTGAGGAGATCGACAACGGCGAGAAGGCGGCAGAGGGTAAGAGGTCCAAGACACCCGAGAAGGAGAAGGAACGGTTGGATAGGGAGCTGGATGAGGGTAGGAGAGGGTAGTGCCGAGTTGGAAATGGTTAGCCCGCGCCCGCACCGACATCTGCACCTGCTGCAGGGGCGAGTGAGGACAAGGAGGGATTGGGCGAGATGGAACGGTTGAGGAGGAAGTTGGCCAGGTTCAAAGTGGTGGTGCGTCACTCAGGTTGGTCCGTGTAAGGGTTGCATTCACTCTTCCCTGCATCCTACCCTAACAGCTGCCGCTCTAAGCTTTCTGACTGATGTCCAAGGCACAAACAGAGCGTTGAACTGCATCTTGCCACGGGCAAGGGTCGGCGCTGCCCGAAGCTAAAATGCACACAGGTTGCCTCGTGGCCTTTGAGGCCCCAGGCCCAACTGTCCAAATGGTTGCCTGCTTACCCTATGATAGAACATTTACGCGCCTCGGCGAAATCGCCCGAGGCCGGCGCTAAGTGTTAATGAAATACAGACACGAAAACATGCATATGCTCGCCAAGCCCGAAGTTCTTAATTTGGCAGCATAGGATAGTGAGGTGTTTATCACCTTGTTCGCACCGCATGACTCTGTCCTGACATGATCTGCAACGATGTCTAACACTCGCCTAACGTATAAGAGCGGGCAGGTCCAATTCTCTTCAGTCAGGTTCCACACACCTTTTGGTTCGCGTTCTTGATCAAACACAAGAATGTACGCCCTTGAATACTTCTTCCTCGCCATCTCCGCCGCATCCCTTGGGACCGCCTCCCCCGTCGCTGCCCCCACCGAAGAACCCACGATGGGCGCACTGGCATTCCACAACGGCGTGCAAAAGGACCTCGTCAAAGACGGCTGGGGAACAGCGACCATCTGCTCCGTCTACTCCGCCGACGAGACCGTCTGCTTTGACTCGGAGGACGATCACGTCGCCTACCACGCCCGTCGCAACAACATCCCCATCGAAGACGTCCTCAAAAGGCGAGGCACCGGTCTCGAGGAACGCGCGAGCCCCAGCTGCACCTACGGCGCATGCTGCGTGTATCAACTCAAGGCATTCGAGGGACGGAGGTTACAATTCTTTTCGAGCGGAGAACATACGCTGGGACAGTACGACTTTAGGGACAGGACGACGGGTATTTACAACAATCGGAAAATTTATGGTTGCACTTTGGTTGATTACCGGTAAGTTGTTCTTTGTTTTGTTCTGACTATAACAGCTGTGTCATTTCTTTAAAAAAATGTCGGTGGCATATCTCCTCAGTTTGCTGACTTTCACGCTGTTTTTTTTTCAGGGATTGGATGCCCGACCCCGAATTCATCTGTCCGCTTGGGTCGGCATACGGCGATCTCAGCAAGCAGAGCTATACTTACGGTGGAAACTGGGATAACATGGCGGATCGCGTTGACATGTAAACCTGCTCTCGAACGAGAATGTGATGATCTCTCCACCGCTGACCCGTGCCTGGCACCGCTGACCGACAACCTCATTACAGGAGTAATTCACCTCGCCCGACCTGGTGTCTGCCGGACAATCACTGCTCAGTACGCCTATACCCACCCCTCTTGTGCCCTCCATCACCCTAGTGCCACACTTTCCCGCAGCGTCTCACCCCCCGAACAACAGACCGCCGCTGCTGCCAGGGCGGCGACATCCAGTGAGACTAGGCGCCCACATCCACCCCCCCCACTTTCCCCGGCGCACGCTGACACCTTGCCGCCAGACCGTCACGCCCCGTCTCTCACTGTGTCTTTTTTCCCTTTTCCTCTATTCTTTCTCTCCTCGAACCCACACCGTCCGCTTCATCGTGACATTGCTTTGCGTCCGCCACGCCATGAACATGTTGTCCATAACGCCTGCCTGCCTGCCCACGCTGCCGAATACTCCACACCCACTTAACGCCCTGACAGACCGACTAACCCCTCACCATAGCCGGCCAAGAACACGGCTCCCCCGCCTCGCCATTGCGGCTTTGATACTCAGACGCGCACACGTCCAACCGTCCCTGATCCTGCTTGTCCTCGTGCTCCTAACAAAACCCCCTACGGCAGCCCAGCCATGGCCTCCCTTCATCTTACGAACACTCGCACTGAACTCCCGCGGGCTTGGAAACGAGTTCAAGACGCCATCATCAATTCTTCTGTCTGCCAGTGTTGCACGCTGGCTGATTCGAACGATTAAGATCGGGAAAAGCCGTTCTCCGTTTCGCTTCATCATGGTACTTTGATCCTGCCCTTGAGAATGCTAGGAAATATTAGGCTTCTGACGATGCCACGCTGCAAACCTGCAAGTCAGAGCGACCCGCAGCCACTGCGCGTGTTTGTTTCTGCAGTATGCGACGTTCGTCTGCGCTCCGCGGACTCCTTGAGCACTCGTCCGCGATCGCGCTGCTCGCAGAAAACCCTGAAAATCCGTCGACCACTAGAGCGCCTGGTAAGTTTATAGGCAGCCATCTTTCCGCGACGGACGAGGAGGACAGACGAGTGGTGGAAAAAGGCAGAGGGTGGGCTGCAGGGCACATACATGTGATGCGAGCGCACTCTGACGGCCGGGGGCAAAAACTATCTACAGCGACGTACAGAGGAGCAGAGAGGCGAGAACAAGGAGCAAGAGAGGCAGAGAAAGAAGAAGGGGGCAGATCCCAACAAAAAAAAACGGGTGAGAAGAAATAGGGGTACGCAAGTTCTAAATCCAGCAAAAAGAGATCTAACTACGGGAAAAAAAACTGTAAGCCAATAACGTGAGGCAACTTTCCCACGCTCGTTGCTATCTTCCACCGTGTCCAGCCCACAACGCCTAAATTCTTCCTGAATTCACCAACGTATGTCCAATTTTCCCTCCCCCCTTCCCAGTCTTTTCCATCTCACACAACCTCTTGCCCAATCAAACAAACATGAACTCCCCTATCGTCTTCCCCCTCGGTAAACGCACCTCAAGGGCAGCGTCGAGGCTGCCGAGAGCGCGCACCGGGCCTATATCCATGCAGGAAAGGCGCAGAAGGCTATGTCGATGCAGGAAAGGCACAGAAGGAGGCTCGGAGGTAGATGTGGCGGCGGCGCTGGTGAAGAAGAAGGTGCTGTCGAGCAGTGGCTTGCCTCGCGAGCCGGACGCGTCTCCCAGCACCCATCAACAAGCACGTACCGGGGACAAAGTGCCTCAGCCCGCCAAGCTGTGCGTCCCAACCCTGCTTCTCTTGCTCTATGCGGCGGCGAGATTGCACAATGATCCCAGACATTCCCCCGCCCCTCCGTAAGTTGGAATCCGTCCTTCTCGAGCCTGCACCTGCGGTCGCGACCAAACACAGGCAGTCGCTCCTTGACGCCCACCCACGCGAGTGTTCCCTCCGCATCACCACCGATGTGTCGTACCAGGGCGTTCCCTCTTCATCACTTGCCCCAGGCTGACCTGACGTTGCCCACTGGGGTGGGGTTGCGAGCAGCTGGGGCGCCTTGCATATCGGCGCCGGGATCACGGTGCGCGCGCCGGGCATCTCGGTCGACTACAGCATCGCTGTGCTCGACCATGTGCGAGCTTATCGCGCTCATGAAGGGGCTTTCCTACGCCGTGACACACACGTTCCCGTCCCCGTCCCCGTCCCCATGCGTCACCCCTCCCCAGCGCATCCTCCTCATGACCGACTCGCTCGGCGCGCTCCACAGCCTCCTCTCCCCCAAGCCGCTCCGCACACCATACACCTCCCCTCCTCGCACCGCGCGCACAAGCTCTTCGCCGCGCTTGCCACCCGCGGTGAAACGGTAACGCTTGCGTGGTGCCGGCGCGCGCATACGAGGCGAGAGGATCGTCTGGCGAAGAGGGCGAGGGGAAAGGAAGGCAAGACGAGGGCGAGGGAGATCTCGGAGGTTGCGGCGAGGGAGGCTAAAGCTGCCAGAGAATTTACGAGAGAGTGGGAGGAGGAGGCTAAGGGGAAGGTGGTGGTGGTGGAGAAGAAGAAGAGCAAGCGGTGGGTAGGCGTACAGGTGCGCCTGGCTCTAGCTGGACGTGCGCTAGAGCCATGATATGGTCGGCGCGTGAAAGCCCGGAAGTAAATTGTAGGATGTGCGGACTTTAAAACAGAAAAGAAGGGGAAGGCGGAATGGATTGCTTTCTAGAGCCGGTGCTGCTGGAGAGAGACGACTGCGACGCACCAACAATAAATGCATGGATCAATGTATGCTTTTCAGGCCGCTGTATGTTCTCCGCCCCGGCGGAGTTAATGACACATCCTCCTCTCACTGCAGCGCTCGGGCAGTAAACTCTATATACACAGGTGAGTATGCAGCCGTTGATGGTGCTGCCGGCGTATACACTCAGGAAAGCAGAATGAAAGGGTGTTACCACTCTTTGCTTTTCTCCAAAGCCTGCAGTCGCATGGATATCCTGTTTCCTTTGAGCTTGCGAGGAGAGCCTGTCAGTCTCACTCAGTCAGTCTGAATCGATCATTACCAGGAATCAATTCGCTGCGGTACCCTTTAACTTGCCTTGTTTTCTTCCTCTTGATTAAAATATATGCTCTAACTTTAGCGGCTCCACCGGAGAAGGCTCCACATCGACACTGTGACACATCGACACACTGCGATCTTCTCCCTGTACGTACAGATACGTACAAACGTCGCGCCTCCCCCCCCCATGTGACGCTGTTGACTCACCCTCCTTGTCTTTTCTCATGAAATTCCTCCTCTCGACAACCGTCATTGAGTTGCTTTTCCTCCTATCTTTTCCTTTCTTCCCCATCGAAAACACCACATATAGGGCTCTGGTGCGAAGACGAGTCGAAAGTCGATTCTCGAAAACCAAATTGTTTTCTTGGTTAGCACGCAGAGTCGCTGCAATTCTCTTTTCCTGACCTTCCTTCCCACCCCTTGACTTCCCAAGCAAGAATGGGCAGGACGCTCCCCATCCTAGCCACCACGGCTGTGGCACTCGCCTCCTACAAAGCCGTCTCCCTCGAGCGCTGCTACCCGCTCCGGGATCCACCTCCCATTTACCTCCACCTCCCGTACCTGCTTCGCTTCCCGACGCTCGAGCATCCGCACCCCGACTTCGAGTACTTCTCGACCCGCATACATCCCCACCGACATGTCACATCCGCCCCAGGCTCTCAGTCCCAGCCGAACGAGCTCCTGCCCATATTCCTGTCCGCGGTCTACTCGACCTGGACCCTGCGCCTCGAGGCATTCGGCTCCAGTTAGCAAATCTTCCCCAAGCGCCCGACAGCTAGGCGGGCGGGCTCTTCAAGACGGTCAACCGCTCTTCCACCTCCGTCGTTGTGCGCTGGTCGGTGCCGGAGGGTATTCTGCGCGCGTACCACGCCCGGGGCCTCGCGATCATCCGGGGCGGGCTGCAGGAGCTCGCCGCGGTGGAGGTGGGCGACGAGAAGGGCGCCGTCGAGCTCGTGTATGCTTGCGCGCAGCATTATGGAGGGCGGAGGGCGGAAGGCGGAGGGGCGGCTGGCAGATCTCGTTGTCACGCTGCATCTTTATGCAAGGCTTTGTTGGACCAGGCGGCGAGGAGGATGGAGCGCGGGGAGTGGGTGGTCGCTCGATGAGCGAGGCTGGTTGTAAGCTGGCGAGGACGCAACACCACTCTGGACATCGCATGGTTTTACTGCGTGATTTTGCTGTGCTTGAAACTTGAGCGTCGCAAACATAAACGCTAATCGTCAATCCCTCTCCTAGGGCTGAAAGTCCCTGCGGCTCGGTCTCAGCAAGATGCAGAAACATTGCCGTCCCCATCTTCCCTTTCCGCCTTCTCAACTGTTCCTGGAAATTGTGTTGTCCACTTGGAACAATTTCCACCGACGACGTTTGGGAAACTGACGCTGTAGGAACCACGGGCCTGTCAATATTGCGTTTCGGTACTGACTGCCGCCCAGCGGTGTTGGTAAGTCAGCAGTGTGATGGTCCATCATTCAATATTCGCCCACCTTCATTAAAATCGGCTAGCACATTGACCGTCGATGCATGCTTGCCGCTCTTTTTGCTGTTGTCTTCTTGCATTCAATTTAAGGACTACGTTCTCTTTAACAAAACTAACCAGACAGACAGGTCGTGTTGGCGCAATGGTAGCGCGTCGGTTTCCGATTTCCAATGTACCGGAGGTTGTGGGTTCGAGTCCCATGCACGACTTTTGAGCCTTCCTGGCACTGGCTGAACCATACTTTTTGCTAACGAGAGCTCCAACGATCCCAACACGCCCGCTGTTCTACGTCGACGCTCGCACTTTGGCCCGGTTGCGGAAGCGCCTGCCCGCCCGCTTCTTGCGTCCGCTGGTTTCCGAAGACTTCCCGACTGCGCCGAATCTGACAACATTACTCTGTCCAGGCAGCTTAAGGTGATCATCCTTTTACAAAAAATTATTGTAGCTCCACCTTGCCAGCCTACCGATATTGAAATCCACCAGTTTGGCGCCATCTTTGTCGTGGAGAGGTCGCACGATCACATGTCAATGCAGCACACGCGATCTTCCCGCGTACTCGCCAACGCTTGCACTTGAACCATCATCATCTCGCTCCTCGGACTACGCGCGCCAACGAGCATGTCGTCGACCATCACCGCGACCTCGTCTGAGCCCCCGCCGAAGCTGTCGAGGCGACGGAGAGCACCCCCTGCGCAGGAAGGAGCAGTACCGGCCATGGTGGACGAGAACGTGAACCCTAATGGACCGGCGGAGAAGAAGGAGAGGAGGGGGAGAGATAAAGAAAGTGAGTGTTGCGCTATGTTTGAGTATAAGTGGAAGTGTCGCGTTGCGTTTGTGGCTGGGTCTGCGTCGATCTTGAAGCATAGCGAGTACCCCAGTTGCCGTCCACGTGTTTCAGAGCTCATGAAGCTCTGTAGCTGCCGTTCTCGCCGTTCAGTGACAGAATCAGTCTCCATACTACGGTTCTGACCCTATCATTCGGCGGGCCCACAGAGAGCCGGCCGCCTCAGGCCTTCGACCCTATACCTCCAGGTCAGTCCCCGTCGCGCTGTCGTACGCCCACGCATAAAGGTCTGACACTTTCCTGCTATAAAGCACCGCTTACCCCAATCTATTCCCGCTCGAGATCCCCATCCCCCTCACCTTCATCGGCCGAACCCGAGCAGCTCGGATTCTCCCATAACCTCCCGCTCATCCTAGCTGTACTTCCCCCCGTCGGCGCGCTCGTCTTCGGGTCGACAAGGGCATGGGTAGACTTGCTCATGCTTATATGCCTGGCATTCTATCTGTACTTTGTGGTTCGAGGTGAGCTTTTACCGTCATATCTCTGCGTGTTCCGCTCACGGGACTTTCACCTCTATCCAGCCCCCTGGGAGATCTACTATGCGTCTGTAGCTGCAGCAGAGCACGAGAACGCCTCCGACCCGTCCCATAAAGCGGCCATCACCTCGCTGCGCACGCTCAATCTCTTCTCCCTCTCCCTCACCCTTCTCTCGCCCCTCCTCGGCTCGCTCCTCCTCCACCTCGCGCGCACCTCTCTCTCCTCGGGCCCAAGCCTGATCGACACATTCTCCATCCGCCTCTTCCTCCTCGCATCGGGCATAAAGCCCCTCCTGCATCTCGTCTCCATCCTCCGCTCGCGCTCCCTCTCCCTGCACGCCCAACTGCGTGCGGCGCCCCCCGGCGAAGTTGAGCGTCTCCAGCGCCGCGTCGCGCGCCTCGAGTGCGAGCTCGACGACTGGCGCCGGG
>JTLS01000574.1:0-16660 GCA_000826855.1 Basidioascus undulatus
TAGCGCAAGCCCAAGGAGGTGGTGTTAATGCTGGTGGGGATGGAATAAGCTGGTGATGGATGGTGATGGTAAATTACTGAGGGAGTGCGCAGCTATTGCGACGCCGATTCCTCATCTCATCTCATGAACAAATGAACGTCCTCGAAGCGGATGAGGCCTTCCACCTGGCCCGGTACGGAGGGAGCCCTCGGTCGACTGAGCGTCGATCTCGGGCGTAGAGTCGATGATGCACAGGGCCGAGCGTGCCGCAATCTTACTTTTCGACATGTCGGGGGAGTACGCGAAGATCATGGAGACTCGAGAGCGGCGAAGATGTCGCTCTGTGGGGAGGCCAGGATTCGTTAATAATGAGGTCGAATGCTCCTCGCAAGCAACGACGACGTGCCATGAGGACCTTTTGCAGTCACAACCAGTTCGAAAGAAGCACAGTCAGAAGCCATTCAGCTTGTTACTCCCGAGTCAGAATGGAAACGCACGATGAAGTATTCTCTGGCGCAGTAAAGAGGGGTCAGCGGAGCTCGCAAGCGGAAACGTACCCGGCAGATGAAATACTCACCTCGTAGAGAACTCGAACCGGCTCGGGAGTCGAGAACCGTACCAAAACGCCAAGGCCAGCCTGCGCAACACGTCTTAAACGGCTGAAGACGAAGCGATAGAGTGGACAAAGGGGACGCACACAAGGTACTGCAGCCCTTGGCTGATCGTGTAGAATGCGCTGGACCATATGGCAAACCTCCTCTACATATGTACAATCTTGTCGAGGGCTGCGTTGTAGGCGTCGCAGCTGTGCTGCTTGCGCGTAAGGGCAGCCACGGTCCGGACGTTCGCAGCGGCCTCGTTGGCCATTTCGCTTGTTTTGCTGTGGGCCGCCTTGCTCAGATCGTCTTTCAGCTCGATAACATAGAGCTGGGAAATGCCAGAGAGTAAGGAGTATCGGGACACGGACCTGATAGATGCGGATGTAAGCGATACGTTCAGCGGCAAACATCCTGCTCCCAGAGTTACGCACGATGCTGACCACAGCGAGCTTCCAGCCGAAGCACAGCGCCACGATCATGCCGCCGACAAGGGTAAGGAGGTTTTGAAGGATAGGATAGGTCCCATGGTAACCGCGACGAAGCCTTTGATCTGGACAAAGGACGCAACTCAGAACCGGAAATCAGACCTGCAGTGCCCCGACAACATACTTTCTGCGACATGCTGCTCAGGTCGCTAGTCAGAGCGCCAGCCGAGTTCTCCCTTCTGTCGAAGAAACTAACGATTTTTTGTATAGAGAGTGGGTGCATCAGAAAACATCGTTTATGCGACGCTTGAAAACTCAGCCCACTCACGCAATATTTTGGCGAAGCATCGTGCAGAAGGTGAGGACAGCTGACCAAGCTCCCAGTATGCTGGTGGATGCCGTCGGACGGGAAGACACACATGATGATCACCTTCGTTTCGAAGCTTGCTCCCCTCGTACTGGAAGGACTGGCACCACCGAAGACGATTCCAAGAACTGGGTATCCTGTGGGAATGAGACGCCAACAATGTCAGCATCCAAGAGCAAGAAGGCCAAACCATCCCGAGAGCAAAAACAACACTCGCCATGCCTGCACTCAGTCCTAAGTTAGCACACAATTTGGGATAGAGAAGTGGTGTAGACTTATCAAAAGCGATCGAGGCCACCAGAACGATGAGGTATAGCCGCCATTCAGAGCGGTTCATGGAGATCATGCGACGGAAGAGCGTCGGTATGGGATACTTGGTGGCGGCCTCGTCCGCAGAACGTTCGCGCTCGAACAGGCTGGAGAGTGCGGAGCGCGTACGTGCCAGCGGTTTTTCATCGGCAGCGACATCGGACTTCGAGTCAACGCTGGACGCCGCCTCGACTTTGACGCCGGGCGCGCTTCTGGCTTCTGAATGCTCTGCGCAGCGACCAGGCCGGCATAGACGCCGTTTGGGATGGCAAGGAGCTCGTTGTGGCGATCTTGCTCGCAGATAACGCCCTTGTCCATGACGACAATGTTGTCGGCGTTCTGGGCGTTACGACGGTCAATGTTAATGCTGACTACAGCACCAAGAAGTAGAATGAAAGTCACTCACCTTGATAGTTGAGAGGCGATAGGCAATGGTAATGCAGGTACGGCCGGAAGCTGCGCGTCGAGCGCTCGCTGAACCAAAACTTCCGAGGTCGTGTCCAGAGCCGAGGTGGCCTCTGCAACCCCAAGCAACTGAGTACGGAAGCGACATGTGCAGGACAAAAACGACGAACCGTCGAGTAGCAGTATCTTGGGGTTGCTTACGATAGCGCGAGCAATGGCAATATGTTGCTGTGGGACGGTTTTCAGCACCGAGCTGCGAACAAGGGGAAACGGCTATGCAAGTCTACCTTCTGACCTCCTGATAAGAGAAAGCCAGCTGACCCGACCTAGATAAGGGAGGCAAATGAGTAAGATGCAGAAACACAGTAAATTCAACGTACGTTCGTCTCGTAGCCGTCTGGCAAGGACCGAATGAAGCCGTCCGCGTTGGCAGTCGTGCAGGCTTCGACGACCAGCCGAGGCCACAACAGAACAGCAGCGAAGCGGGTGACTGCCCGCCACGAGAATGAATCACTCTCGAGCCTACCTGACATATATCCAATGATTGTACTATCACAAAATCTTCAGGGCCTTCCTGGTTTGATGGAGAAAGTTCGACTTGATTTGACTTTGCGGCGGGCATCGTGCAACAGCGAGTTCTTCATAGCGGGTGTAGAACAGGATAACTAGTCCGCACAGTGCAGGCAGGTGATTTCTGAGTATTCGCTCTAACGGGCGGCAGATTTTCTATTGAGACGCTATTAAGTTGCGTCGTCGCTGTTGAAGAGTTCATCAGTGCGGGTTGCCTGTGCACTGTACACTGTGCACGGGCAGCGTCTGGTGTCGTGTGCTGAAGAGAATATATGGGGGTTGGGTTTGGCGGACACTGACTCCTTCCCAAACTACAGGTAGAGAAAGACCCCTCTTTGTCGCACCTCGGACGGTGGAAGTGAACCCATACCCTGCGTTCAAAATGCCAGGGATTATTGACAGCTCGCTTGAGCTAGCCCGATGGTAATCGGAATGAATTATGTATGTTACCCAGTTCAGGCCGATGTTTTGGAAGGGCCGATATTTTGGAAGCGACGGGTTGCATTGTCGACGTCTTTATGTGACGGAGCCGGCTTCACACAGTTTGACGCCAGGATACAGTAGAGCCAACTCGCTATGTCCCCGACCCGCTCGCGGCACGGCATTCCTCGACCCGCTTCTGGGACCTTGAGCCACAACCTTGATCCCTATTTCCTACATTCATCTCCTAGCTCTTCGTCTCAAATTCCAATGCAAAGCTCTCAGACCGCATCCGACGAATTCTACTCCCTTGCGTCCTGCATTGCCAACACTCCCAGCCCAGCTTCTGAATCCGCCGAGGCATCCTCGTCCTCGTCATGGCTTTTTAGCCGGACGGCGCCTTGGTCCAGACGGAAGGAAAAGGAGAAGGAGAAGGGAAAAGGAAAGGAGAGGGCGGTGGATGTGGGGTCTCCAACGACGGTGCATGCGCTTGTGCTCAGAGAGCTGCGTGTACTGTTTCCCGATGCAGGTGCGTCCGCCTCCTGTTGCCCCCCATCTCTTAAGCTCACCCCAGAACCTCCAGATCCGGCCTACTTGACACACGCACTCTCACACCACTCCCCTACAACCCCCGCCGACCTCATCGCGCGCCTCTCGACCAAGCTGCGCGCCTCGCCGTACCCCACAGCGCTCTTCCATCCCTCCACAGGTGCAGTCGATGTCCGGCGTACAAAGAATAGGGACATCCTAGCCCTCTCCGAGTGTTTTCCCACCCTCGACGCCTCCTCGCTCAGGCGCACGGTGGACCAGCTCAAATGGGGCTGGGCCTGGGCCGGCGCGCGACAGATCCTCGCTGATCCACACCGTCCTCCTCCCAATCTCAATCCTCCGCCCCCGCGCCCCCTCACCCGATCAGATCTCCTCCGTCCCCCGACTTACCTCTCTCGTCTTTCTACGCACCTCGCTCAGGCATTCCCTTCCCTTCCGTCTTCCACACTCTCCGCCCTTGCGGCCGAGAGCGGCTACGACCTCGCGGCGTGCATGGCCGCGTGCGAGCGCGAGGCGGCGCGGCGCGGATGGGTTGGGCACGTGTGGGGAGGGCTGAGGAGAAAGTTGGGCGGGCAGCCGGTGCTGGGTGAAGGTCGCCGAAGCGAGCAAGAGCTAGCCGTGGAGGAGGAACTTGCGGGCGAGGAGGAGTGGAAGTGGGAGTGGGCGAGGTGGAAGGCCCCTGAACGGGAGGAGCGGGAGAGGGAGCATGAGCGGCTGGCTAGGGCCCGTATTCTCCTCGCTGTCCTGTCAAGGTTTACGTGGGCTGACGGAGACGGGAGACGGACAGCTTCTCAACGAAGCGCAATACGCTTCCGAAGGCCAGCTCGTCGAGTGCGGCTGCTGCTTCTCCGACTGCGCGTTCGAGGACGTAGACGCCTGCACAGCAGGCCACATCTTCTGCCGGTCCGTCTTACTCTCCCCTCGTTTTCGCATCTCCCCACCACTTAACCCACTTCATCACCACAGAACCTGCATCTCCTCGCACCTCACCTCTCTACTCTACGGTGCAGGCTTGCCTCACGCCTCCACCTCCCTCCCCTGCATCGCCACCTCCACCCCGCCCTGCACCGCCCACTTCTCGCGCTCTACCCTCGAGCGCTGCGTGCCCCCCGACGTCCTGCACGCGTACGACCGCGCGCGCGCCGAGCGCGCCCTCCGCGCAGCAGGGGGCACGGTCGTTCGCTGCTCGTTCTGCGAGTATGGCGAATGGGTGGACGACCGTGCCGGTGGCGGGCTCGACGCACTTTGGCTTGGCGTTCCGCATGCCTGGGCAAAAAAGGGCGCGAGGTCCATCGCGGTTGAGCTTCTCTTTCGCGTGCTCGCCTCTCTCGCGCTCGTACTCTTCTACACAACATACCTCCTCCTCCTTTGCTTCTTCCCCACGCTCCTTCCCCCGCCTTCCGACCTGCCCCCACCAGCGAGCACCTCCCTCCTCTACCCGCTCATCGACCCCTTCTCCGCTCTCGCCTCCACAACCGCCCACCTCGTGTCCCTCCTCACCCTCCAGCGCCAGCGCCGGCACGGGACGGTCTTCCAATGCCAGAACGCGTCTGCTCCCACGCCGTCTCTCACGCAGGACCCTGCCCTCCCCCCGCAGCAGGATGAGCTGGCATGCGGACGCCGCTCGTGCCTCCTCTGCGGGAAGGAGTGGCTCGGCCCCGGGCACACGTGCTTCGGCGCCGGTGCCGACGACGCGGAGGAAACGCTCAGACTGAGGGTTGAGAGGGCGATGGCGGACGCGGTCAAGCGGACGTGTCCGAAGTGCAGGACCGCTTTCGTCAAGACGGATGGGTGCAACAAGATGAGGTGTCCGTGCGGGTGCGTTAGGCTGTTCAACTCCTTCCTACTCACGCGTCAGTCGCTTACGTGGTGCATGCGGGTTGCGCAGGTACATCATGTGGTACGTCTACTGCGTCGTCTTTTTGCCACATTCTCGAACGCCGAGCCTCTGACCCTTGGACTTTCCTGAACAGCTATGTCTGCCGCGAAGACATCGCGACCCAAGGCTACGGGCACTTCTGTCAGCACTTCCGCCCCATCCGTGCGCCTTCCTCTCCCCGTCCTATCCATCTTCTCCCTTGCGCGTCAACCTCACCCCACCTTACATCACCACGCACAGCCGGGTCCAAGTGCGACCGCTGCACAAAGTGCGACCTCTACCGCACCGAAGACGAGGACCAAGGTCCGTTTCCACCCCATCATCCCTTCCCTCCATCTCAATCTCCATCTCCCCACCTCTCCCCATCTCCCCCCTCCCTGCACAGCCATCCGCGCCGCCGCCCTGCGCGCCAAAGCGGAGTGGCTCGCCGACCATCCAGAGCAAAAGCAGGCGCAAATGGCCCTGCACGATGTGGGCCCGCAGGACGCGGCCGCACGCGCGCGCAGGCGCGTTAGGGAGGGCGCGGACGGCGTGGCGGGAGCCATGTTGGGGGCGCTGGATGGATGGCTGGATCGGGTGCGATAGCGGATCGAGGAAAGTTCTTCTTGGTCGTTGCCACTGTCGGCTGGGTCCCAGGTGGGTATGCTGCAATTCGCCAGTTTCTTCTCCTTTCTGTAGCATCAAGCAGCTGTCATGACATGAACGCACTCCCTTTGACTGCCGAGCCTCACTCTCTTTCGCATCGGTACTCAAAACAATTCTCACGAAGCTGAATACAAAGCAATGTGCACGCCGCCCTGTCCGGCGGCGTCTCGCATCGTCGATGTGGGCATGCCGTTCTCGACCCGAACCTCCCGAAACATGAAGTAGACCTTCTTGCTTTCTCGAACATAAAAGCAACAAGCGATGCCAGACACAAGCTAAGCGCACCCCTCGAGCCCATTGTGTAGGTCAGTACTGCAGAGGAGCGTAGCAGCAGAACCTGAGGCGATTGAGCTCAACGTGCCTCACCGAGGATGATCCTGGTCTTTGTCGTCCTAATAATGCGAACTTCAGGGTTCTGATAGACATGCTCTGGTATTTGAGGCTAAGGCACGTTGTTGAACAAAGGGCGGTCCCAGAGCTGGAAGTACTGACCTTCAAGCACGAAACACTGTCGCGTTCATTCGAACACAACCAGACTGTGATCATGCACCCTCTTAGTTACATTTACCAGAATGGCCACATAAATTCGCGTAACTCTCGAAGGGAACGGTAGGGGAAACATGCTTGCACTTGCTTGCGTACGGACGACCTGAGCCCACAAAGCTCCCAAGTCATGAAGCGCAGATTCTATAACTTCGAAACTCATCAACACAAGACAGAGATTGAGCCGGAAACTTGCATACACAGCCGCACTGCTACGGTCGGAGCTGCTCATCATCGCACGTTCTTCATGAAACCCGGCGGTGGGAGACACTTTGCAGGCCAAAAGAACCTCTCCGGTGGGTCCCTAAAAATCATCCTCACCAATTTAAGGTTGCCCATTAAATCTTTACTTGTGGGAGTCATAGGTTTCCGCCGAGAACGTGAGGACACTACTGCACGCTCGCGTTTGTCGGCTTGAGGAGCGAGGCCGAGCGTCTCCATCACCTCGAGGACTGTTTCTGACTGAACAAACTTAATGGGCACTTTCCTCCATTCTTACTTACCAAGATTGTTATTGCACGCCAAGGCTTCCGAAAACTTCCAGATTGCACAGCGGTGTCGCGCTGCACGACGTGCACAGGGCGTTACGCGCTGCTCATCAGGGAACTGTCTTTCGAAGCTCCTTGCCAACACGACTTACACTTCATCCTGACAGTGTCTCTCGCTCGATTCCTCAACTGCTATGTACAAGCGACGACGAAGGTTACGATGCCCCCCCAAGCCGCTTGTTGTTACCCAAGCGGCA
This sequence comes from Basidioascus undulatus, assembly GCA_000826855.1. NCBI lineage: Eukaryota > Fungi > Basidiomycota > Geminibasidiomycetes > Geminibasidiales > Geminibasidiaceae > Basidioascus > Basidioascus undulatus. Next base: position 7,436 of record JTLS01000574.1, read on the forward strand.
GAAGGTCACTCGGCGGTCCGTCTTCAATGGCTCATAGACTTCATCGCGCATTTACTGAAGCCCTCACGCTGAACAATTATCAGTGCAATTTATGCAGGTATGTAGAATACCATGGCCATTTAGGGCGGCCGAATCCGAACATTGAAGCCGAACAAGGTGGGAATGGATTCACTGCAGGGCGAAGAAAAGTCAAGTACGCTTCTGTCTTGTACACGTCTGGTGATAAGGTAGAAGACGCTCACCTCTGTACCGTGTTATCCTGCAGATGCAACGGTCCCAGCAAACTAATCGGTCAGCGCTGCAGTAACTGCGCTATGGCCGGTATCGACATACCTGTGCGTCCAGTCGAACCATGATACCTTCCTCCTCACAGAGCTTTCCACTAACCACTTATCAAACTGATGCTCCGTTTGCCAGATGTCGAAGCAGCCAAGCGGCGCGGACCGCCTAGAGGGTACCTCGAGAGTCTAGAAAACCGGATGGCGCGCATGGAAGCGCTTCTTGAAGCGATTCGTCCGTTTGTTCATCCCGCTCCCAGTCTTTGCGCTGACGTCCGGTACCCATCCCGTTAGCTACTTTACGACCGAGATTGGTCTCCCAGTCCGCCGGGACACCTTCAGCTTCGGAAGCGTGCCTTCTGGTATGCCCTCCTTTCTTTACTGACAGATATACGAGTCTTACGTTTCCACAGGAGCTTGTGCATTCTCGATCGTAACGCGAGTGCAGCGTTTGGTCGACCTTGCACTTTGTGCGAGGAGGAGTACGTGGTGTATCTTGTACTGTTTCAATTTCGAACTCTTCAAACATTTGATATGACTTTATTTCTGCAGCTTCGACATCGACTTTCTCAACCCCTTGCCGGACGAGGTTGGGACGCCGGCCGAGACCTCCGTCGCGTTCGTAAACTGCTTCATTCGGCTCAGCGGCATCTGGGGGAGGTCCTGCACATGATCGTGCGTAGAAGCAGTGCCATCGCTTACCAGGGTTCAAATATGTCACTTTTTCATCGTAAATACAGTATCGATGAAGAAGAACGGCTCGTCAGAACAACGAGCAAAGAACGTGGCGGCACTGGACTCGAAGCTGAACGGCTGGCTTGAGAGTGTGCCGGAAGGGTCTTGAAACTTCCCACCCCCTTAACCGCCAGTGCTGATATTGGACATACACGCAGTTAAATGGGATTGTAAGTGTATTCCACGACATCACAGGGTCCACAACTGATACCGAACCCGGCTGTTCAGAACAGCTCATCGGGAAGATCCCCTCACATTTACGCAAATGCGCTTCTTGCAGGCGGCGTACTATAACCTACAGGTACCCTATGAAGTGTATCAATACACAAAACATTGCTTTAGAAACCCAAACTGGATTTACAGATCTACATCCATCGCGCCTTCATTCTCACGTCACGCCGACCGTCGGCCACACGCTTCCCTTCTCTCGCAGTCTGTACCAACGCTGCGCGTTCAATGGCCCAGGTCATCGACCTCTACTCAAGGCAATGCCTGCGTGGCTCCTCCCGCGACATGATGATGCTTACCCACGTGCGTTACCTTTCTGCAGCCGAGTACTTGCAGGCTTTGCTGATCCGCCTGGCGCTTTGCAAAGGCTTTCAAGGCCGCGATCATTCTACTCATCAGAGCTTGGGCCGACAAGAAGAACAGAGTCGTATCTAAAACTCCTCAGTTCCAAATTAAGGGTGCGTGCAACCGCTTTCTGGTCCCGACAGCGTTGTTGGCTAGCCGCTGAAATTAGCTACAGAGCTCGCCAGTTGCATACAGTACATCCACTCGCTCGAGAACGACTTTTGGCTTTCCGGGAAGCTCTGGTACCATTTTTAAGCTACAGTGGTCTCCTCCTTGTTATTCACTTGGACTCTTCATCAGGGACGTCCTCAGCGAGCTCGCACACGTCAGCAAGCTGCCGCTTTCTGTCCCCATCCGACCTATCGAGCTGGAGGTTGGCTTCGAGCCCGGCTACCGCATCCCCGGACGTCTTCTTCCGCTGGCTGGGCCAACAGCCAACGTTCCCGCCCGAGCCGCTCGTCCCGGTGTTCGCGATGGGCAGCAGTCACCGCCGCGTCAAACTGGTCCGCTCAGCCTGGAGGAGCGCGCCTCGGGGATTGAGCTCCTTCCCATGTCCACTATCTCGGTAGCTTTCTTTTTCCTGGCAGCGAGTCGCCGCCGCCGCCGCTTCAGGCCGTCATGCTGCCGCCGCCGCCTCTCCCCTCTTTCGATCGTGACCCTCACTTCGGCGCAGGTAGTACTCAAGACACGGCTTTCCAGCCTGAGTGGTCCCAAACCTTGATGGTGCGTGGCTTCCGTCCACTTGTCCAGTCGGTGGAACGACTCGGGCGTTCCGCCGCTCGGCGTCGTCCCACACAGCATTCAGCCGTCCCATCCGACCGACCTCTATTCCTTGATACCAGCGCCTCGACCTCTCCCTCGCACAACACAGCCAGCTATGTACGGGCCCACCGAAACTCAGCCACCTGTCCCCTCGACTGCGTGGCCGACTCCTGCGGCGAGACCTGCCGTGCCCGGGATCCACGGTTCGGTTAACGATTTGTGGTCCCTTGTTTCCTCTCTCACCGCTAACCGAAGGTGAGTTTTATTGTGTTCCCTTTTCATGACCGTGCTGATCCTACCCTTCCCTTTCCCCTACGCAGCACGAACGAGTGGCCAGCTTCCTCACCAACTTCAACGCCTCGTCTCCCGTACCGTCCACTCCCCATACTCCGCCCGGCACCGGACCATCGCCCCCCCAGCATAGGTGACCGGACGTTTCATCCAAGAGAAATATATACCTTTCCGGCCCCGTCCTCGTCCCTGTATATATAGGCCGTCCTTCAAATGCTGCTGTTGTTGAAGCCCAATTACATCTCTGCTTTTGCTCTGTCATGCGTTGACGCTCGCTATCGTCCTTTATTTTCTGCCACTAGCGGCCCTTCCGAAACCCTGAAAGTACAGAATCCCGGCTAACCTCACCGGTAACAAGAGTTGTGTAAGCAGTACTTCAGTTGCATGATTAGCGGCGCATTGCACCCTCGAGCAACGATGCCCATTACCAAGAAATTCAATGTATTGCGTTGCCTAGCTAAAGATCATCATATAATTAGTCTGTTCCTTATTATATCTCCAGTTCAGACGTAATACATGTAAAACGCCCAGAGTCGAGAGCTGCTGGATTAGGGTGAGCCCTCGTTCGGCACTGGCCACTTTTCCTATTCGCTGCCGCTCGCTCCCAAAAGTGTAAGAGCAAGCGGGGGTATTATTATCGCAAAAGTATCAGAAAGCGGCTGCGCTCTTGATGCGGCAAGGAGAAGCGGTTGTTGGACGCTGCGTCCGCTCCCTGTGCGCCTGCACGCTTGACGCGTGACATGTGAATGTGCCAGCTGCCCAATCGCAAGCGGTCGTGCCCAATGCGAGTCCGTCCCTGCATCTTGCTTTCGCACCATCATCATCCTGCCATCCACCAACGAGCCCCAGGCAGAAATAAATATTCGACTCTCGACTACATCCACCCGCCACATCAGCAAAACCCCCCGACGCTCCCCCTCGCGCCTACTCACCCGTTCATGTCCTCCTTCCCATCTCACCCCGAGCTCGCGCGTCGCACATCCATCCCGAACCGCTCCCCCGTCCGCCATGCCTCTCCGCCCCACGCCGCGCCGCTCGCGATCCCGGGAAGACGGGGTAGTACGAGCATGCCCCGTCGCGAGAGCAGCCTCAGCCTCAGCCATTCCGCGAGCTTCGAGAACAAGGGTGCGCAGTGGGCAAGCCCGGGCTCGCCGGGCGTGCCCGGGAAAGATGGAGGCATTGGGAACTGGACGGAATGGGCTGGAGGAGTGACTGCAAAAGGTGAGCATTCTTGATCTGTGGTGGTGTTGATTGCGCACATGCGTCTCCGCTTGGCGGCCCAGGAGCTTAGGCCGGGCACGAAGCGCTGCGATTGAGCGCTTGACTTTGAATCTGGATCGTGATTAGATGTGAAATAACCTTTCAGAGAGGACCTTTCCGTCTCATGCAAATGCCCAGAGCTTCGGAAGATGGATTCCCCCATGGCATTACTGTACGACGCCTGCATCTGCGCATTTCTCTGATCTTCGCACGCCCTTTCACAGACCTTCTTTCGACCTCCGCCTCCCCGCACATCACCCTACCGCCGGACACGCCTGTCGAGCGAGCATGCGAGCTTATGGCATCCAATGATGTGTCGTGCATCGCCGTCGCTGCCCCCGCTGCCAGCGGCAACTTTCCGCCGGATCCCTGGCGCACGGCGGCACCGTCGACAACCTACTACGGGCTCTTTGATGTGCGTTTCGAACCTTTCAAACAAGGTGCATACCGTTTTGAATGACATTTATTGCACAGTACGCCGACATGAATGCGCTCTTGCTGATCATCCTGGACGCGCACAACTCCGCGTTGGCGAATGACAACCCTCGCGTTGTACGGACATACAATCGCTTCCTACATTCGATTGAACCTGATGGAATGAAATCTCAGGCACAAATCGTCTCCATCGTGCGGAAAGGCGGCTCTGTCCCCGTCCGGATGGCATGCGGTGCGACTTTTGTCTTCGGCCCCTTTCCTCTCCATGTAGCTGACACAATTTCCAACAGACATCTCCGGCAAGAACCCCCTAGTAACATTGCATCACAGCACACCTGTTCTGCAAATCCTCGAATTGTTGGCGAGTGGGACTCACCGAGGTGTGTCCTGCCCTTGCGTCTTCCTTGAAAGGGAGGCGACTGACAACGCGACATGTTGCAGTTCTCATCACTGGCGAAGTCGAAGGCATTATCTCGGACAGGCGTATGACACGCTGGTTCCAAGAGAACGTTAGTATCCCATCATATCATCGGTGGCAGCATGCGTCTGACGCTCGACCATCCCATCAGGCCGCGCACATCTCGCCTCTTCCCCCGCTCTTGCACTCGCCTCTCTACTCCCTGCTCCCGCAGCCGTCCCCGCTTGTCTCGCTCGTTTCAACCGAGACGGTGCTCGAGTGCATGCGCACGCTCTCGTCCGAGGGCGTCTCCTCCCTCGCCGTGCTCGAGCCGTCCACGTTCACGCTCATCGCCGCCGTGAGTGTCATCGACATCGGCAAGTACGTCGTGCCGAGCGCGGACAAGAACATTCTCGGATGGAAGCTCCACGACTTTGTGAGCTTCATGCGGAGCGAGGAGGGCTTGCGGGACGGGAAGGACCGGTACCCGAGTGCGTATTCACCCCAGAGCCTGCAGCCGCTGCGTTTCAATTTCAACTGATTCGTTCGTTCTCGAATAGTCTTCACCGTCTCGCCCAGGTCAACTCTCGACTTCACCATTTCCAAGCTGCTCGCTACCAACGCGCACCGCGTCTTCCTTCTCCCGCCGGGCCCGACCATCCCGCACTCTCCGTCCTCGTCCCTCTCCTCCTCCCAGCAGGGCAGCAGCGCCCTCGCCGACCCGTCCACAGTTCAGGGCGTCGTCTCGATCGCGGATCTGCTCTCCATCTTTGCCCGCGCGGGTGGCATCGCCGACATCGACCCGGGCCGCATGCGTCGCCGCCGCCGCGCGAGCAGCAGCGCGAGCAGCAGCGCCCGCAGCAGCATCAGCGGCAGCCTCGGCTCGGCCACGCAGACCAGCAGCGCCGCGCCGAGCGACGCCGGCGGCCTCAGCAGCAGCACTGGCAAGCTCAGCAGGGCGCTGCCGTGAGATCATGAAGCACTTCAATTGCACGTTTCCTTTGCCGCAGCTCATGTTCTCGCACTGCTGTTTGCGCTACTTCACATTCCTCGTCTCATCTCCTGTTCTCGCTTTGTCACCCACACACTGAAACACACCCCAACTTCTTCGCACCACCTGCATCGCACCGCTCACAAGACATCATCTGTATTTGCTTCGCCCCCGGTACCCCGCTCGCTCGCCCTGTTGTACTTTCCGCGCCACGCTGATTACCAAAGTTTACCAGATAACATCATGCACATTTGACACACACAAGCTTTGCTTTGCAAAAACGAGGGCATGGTATGGTATCGTGCAAAAGCGGGCAGAAGGGCCGGTGAGAGATGCGAGAGTGAAAGACAGGAGCGTGACGATGTCGGAGGGTAAAAATGCGAACGAAGCAAGCGAGATGTGGCGTGGCAAATACGGGGAATCTGGGTCGTGAGACTGTGTGTAGGGGTACGATGCGAAGAACAGGGATACGTGCAGCAAGAGAATGGAACGAAATCGAAAGCATGAAGGAAATAAGAACCGTGGAAGGTAAATGCAGCGCGCGGCAACAAGGGACAATGCAGAAAAGCGAATAAATCTCCGCATGGAAGACAGATGAACGGAAGCGGTAGGGTATCATGGATCAATCGGACGTGCATCCTTCCGCCGAGCTTGGCGGCGAGGGCAAAGCGTCCAAGCGCTTTTGTAGCGCTGGCTCCGAGCGGCGGTAGGCCATATCCTTCGCCGACGACGCGTGCAAAAGCGCGTTGTCGTCCGGGGGCGGAGTGAGGGCGTCCTCCGGAGGGGGACGCATGACGGGCGTCGGAGGGGAGGTGACGGTCGTGCTCGAGGTCTTGGAGAGGGTGGTGGACGAGGAGGAAGACGTGGAAATCGGGGATGCGAGGACGGGGTACACGGGCTGCGGCTGCTCGATCACAGGGCTCGGGATGTCGGGCGGGCGCAGGCCCAGCGCGGCGAGCGCGGAGGAGGAGCTGCTCGCTGAGGGGAGAGAGAGGACTGCCCCGGCCCGGTCGAGCGAGACGGTCGACGCGCCTAGAGAGGTGAACGAGCGAGTCGACTCAGAGCGCAGGCCGGACGAGCGCAGGAGGCGGGGAGGATTGTGGCGAGAAGAGGTCGAGGAGGAGGTGGTGGAGGTGGATGGTGGTCGAAGATCGTATATGGATGTTGTGGAAGGGACGACCGACACGCTCGCGGCTGCTCGTCTGTGCACGGGCCGGCGGATCGTAGACATCGACGTTGATGCTGGCGGGCCCATCGACGACCCAATCGCGTCCCCGATGTCCGACACGATGCTGTGTGGCCTAGGCGACAGGGGCGTGATGTCCACGGGGCGAGCGAAGCCGTCGTCGGAGGGCGTGCTAAGCGGGCGGGAAGCGAGGACCTGGTGCGCGGCAGCGCTGTTCTTGCGCTCGCGCTGGAGCGACGGCGGCGGGGAGAACGATGTTGTCGAGCTCGCGGCCGTGCTGGCGTTCGAGGTGCGCCGCGGGCGGACGAACGACGTCCACCACGAGCCCTGCGGCTCCTCGGGCGGGGGCGAGCTCCGGCTGCTGATCATCGCTTCGTCGTCGGTCGCCCCGCCTGTGGAGCTGCCGAGGGAGAGGACCGAGTTGGGGCGGGAGCCCCACCGCGGCGGGGGAGATCGTGAGGCGGTGGGCGGGGGCGAAGTCGAGCCAGCCCCCGTCGTGACCGACGACCCAAACAGCGTGAGGGCCGTCCACCCGTCGAGGCTGAGTCTTCGCGAGCCCTGCTCAGCTGCAGGCTGGTCCGAGCGCGAGCGCGCCATCTCGGCAGCTGCTGGCCTGCCGATGCTGCGCGCGAGGGTCGATGCGCTCGTGTTGGAGCGGTTGAGGGACGAGCTGTGGCCCGGTGGTGCGGCTGCTGATGCTGGGGGCACGACGAGCGAGGGCGGGCGCGGAAGCGGCGGGCGCACGATGATCTGGGGTTTGATCGTGAGCTGGTCCTGCTGTCTGGAGCCCAGCAAGAGGCTCGTCGTGCGCTTGCGCGCGGGCGGTGTGTCGTCCCCTCCTGGTCCGGACTCGATCGTCGAAGGTGCAGGCGTGGTCCGCCCGGAGACGCTCGCATCCGCGGAAGGGAAGTCGACGCTCTCGTCCGCGTCCATCGTGCGTGTGCGCGGGAAGTACTTCTCCCTCGGGCCAGCCGAAGGGGGGTTCAGCGGCGGCAGGGGGGACGGCTCGGGCGTGGGCGTCGGGCTATTGGCCGCCAGCAAACGACCCGTAGGCAGAGAGCTGCGGCGCTCGCGCTTGACAGCGCCCACGTCCGTGGCTGCAGCGGCACGGGGGTTCTGGCTCTCGTTCGGGTCAAAGTCCGAGCCGAAGTTGACCGGCGCCGTAGTGGCGGCCCAGCCGCCTCCACCACCGTAGACGCTCGCGGGGCGACCGCCGGTACTCTGCCGAACGGGGCGCAGCGGCGGGCGCATCGCACCGCTTCGGCTTGAGGGGAGAGGGGGCCGCGAATGCGTAACGGGCCGGACGGGGGCAATGAAGGACGCGGGGTTCGGGACGAAGGCAGAGCACGGGTCGGAGGCGAGGAACTGAATGGCTGCTTGAAGGTTGACCATCGCGAAGCTGGGTGTGCTCAACCAAGTCAAATGAGCAAGTCGTCCAAGGGGGACGATAGAAGAAGGTGTGGGAACGCACCTCAGCTGCCCCTCCCTCTCGCTCTCCAGTGGCCCACTCAAGAACGCAAAGCTGCGCACGAACTGGTTCAAGCTCTCGAGGTCCTCGATCTCGGCGCGGACGAGCGCGTACGCGAGCAGCGGGATGAGCGTGTCTGTCGTGATAGCTCGCGCAGCGGTGTGCGTCTGTTGCGGGGGCAAGCTGCGTGTCGACGGGCGTCTCAGGGGTGGGGTCGGAGTGTGCACGACGGCCGAGCTCGACCGATGAAGGTCCACCGCGCCGACCAGCTCCTCCTCCTCCTCCCCGGTGCTCTCCACCGCGTGCGCGAGGTCCTCGATCGCCCCCCTCACAGCCCAGAGGCAGTCCATCGGCGTGCGTGCAGCGGGGGGCTGGGCCGCATCCTCCGCCCAGGGCGGCTCCTCGTCGCCGTTCTGGGGGCGGATGCGCCCGAGCGTGCGGATCGCCTTGGAGAGCGCCGAGCGCGAGAGGGAAGGCATGGACGGGTACAGCTCGTGTGGCTTTAGACCCCGCGCGCGGTATGCGGACGTTATGGCGTTCGTTCGCGTGTCTTGCGGGGCGAGGCGCGGGTGGATCGACTCGTACACCAGCGGGTGCGTGAAGCCCATGACGATGCTGCGGGGGAGGGGTGTTGAATGAGAAGTGAGAGATGGGCAGAGATGGATGGTCAACGCACTTCTCCAGCACGCTCCCCAATTTGCTTCGTCCCCCAGCCAAAAGCGTCGCGAACGCCTCCGCCGCGCCGCTCCACTCCTGCGCGTCATCCTCCCTCTCCACCGCGCGGCGCATGACGTCCCACGCGCGATCCAGCAGTCCGGTCCGCAATCTCCGGGCAGTCTGGATCTCGTA
>JTLS01000575.1:0-16660 GCA_000826855.1 Basidioascus undulatus
TACGCACGGAACATGTGCGCGCGAGTCGGAGAGCACCGCAAGCTGTGCCGGTTCTCTTCCTTGTGTCGAGCTTCAAGTTGCTACCAAAATGCAAGCGGGGAACAATTAAGTTTCCAGGAAGCACAAAACGGCCAGAATCTGGTAGGTCACAGCGGGGACTCCCTGCGGCAGTTGCGTTCAACGCCAACTAATCACGCACTTCGGACAGCGAGAGCAGGTCCGCCATCTGCGTACAAGGCTTACCTTTCACAGCCATTTTAGAGTAAAGAGAAGATAATTTCTTGTTTTATTTGGACAATGAAAAGGAGAGGAAGGGATAATATTATCCAAAGGCTTGCTTGGGAAGTCGACGGTGGACTGGTGTGCCTAACAGTATCGTCGTTCAAGTTGATCGTCTACCCAAAGACACGCTGCCCCATTATACAACTCATTTTTTGACCAAAAAAAAGAAAGACATTGTTTGCTTGATCCGGATCCCTAGGCTCATAAGCTGTTTTCAGGCCATTAGGGCATTTAAAAGCTTCCACAATGAAGTCCACCGTGACACTCGGTGCAGCTGCCCGATTCGGAGAGGGCCTGCTCACTGGCATGCGCTCAATGTCGACGCGCCTTTGACATTCACTGCCTATAAGCACTCGTACTTGTCCATACTCCTAGGAAAGAAAGAGTAGACAGGACCCTGTGTCGAGGAGAACCCGCGATCCTAGCGGGCGATGAAATTTTCGTCCACCACCTGTTACTTGCCCTCCTCGTCCAAACATCACTCGATTTCAACTGTGTGCAACGGATCCATCGACCAGGAGGTAAGATTGCCTAGAAGCCCAGCTACATAAGTGTTACTAGGTTGACAAGCTGTACCGCTACTAGTGTGTTTTGTGGCAGGAGTCTTGCTGCCATCCCAAAGGCAATTTAGCGGGAAACTGTCAACGGTCTACACGATCTGACCAAGCAAGAAGACTATTAGTTTTCGTTCATTTATTTTGGATGAGCGCTTGACTTGGAAGTTTGGGAGACTGTGCAAGATGGCAGGCTCAAGTTGCCCTCTGACTCCAACTCCACACGCTCCACACGAACTTCAAGGGCGTTAATCTCTCCCTACAGCGCATTTCTGCACGGCCTGGATATAAAACTGTGAGTCTGGGCATCTCGGTTGGAAGAGCCCCTGGAAGATCACTTTCACTCCTGGACCCATACCTTGCTCGCTTTCAGAACACCAGCTGGACGGTGTCTGTGTTGCCGCCGCCCTAACAGGCCGCAGTGCTTCTGCTACGGTATTGGTTTGTATAAAGCTTCAGCCCGGCGAAGAGGAAGATTGCGTCTGAAAGCAACTTGAAAGGGTTTACATGCCTGCTGCAGCCGAAGGAGGGCGGACGTTTGACGCCGGGTCGGCCCGTCGACCGGCCCTGAATCTTGGCCTTGTAGAAGGCGCTTCATCACGTCTCCCTTCCCTTCCCCTTACCTTAACCCCCACATCCCCAAAACACTTCTATTTGACTGCCCGTTTGCCCCAGTGAGGACTCAAAGAGTCTGAAGGCTGCGTGCGCTAGATTCCGCTCTGCCTATTCTGTGCGTCCTGCGAGCTCAAGCTGTCTGAGCCAAGTCCGGCAGTCAGCGTTTCCGGATTCTGCGGCGCTCAGTCGCTCAACGCTCAACACATACATTGACTGACATCCCGTTACTCAGCTATCGCTATGGACGTCGTCGAAACCCCCGCGCAAGCCGAGGCACAGCAGCCTTCCGCGGACCAGGCGACCGCCGAATCCGTCGCCCAGCCGCCTCTCGCCGACGCGTCGTTCCAGCCAGCTGTGCCGGCGCCTGACGCCCAGTCAGCTCCTGGCGAGCCTCCCAGCGCGGCAACCATCAACGGGGCGATCGCCGTTGAGGCGGGACGCGCCGCGCCCGCCGACACCGCGACTCCTGCTGAGCCAGCGGCCCCCCATGCCTCACATCCCGCACATACCGATGCAGTCACCGTCAAAGCCGAATCGGCTACCCCTCAGCCCGAGTTCGTGAATGGCGGGACGCAGCCCGGCGACCCCATCAAGCAGGAATCCGCCCCGCCTTCGCAGACGGCGCTCGCTCCCGCGCCGTCGTCCACCGAACTCAAACCTTCCGCATCTCCTTTGGCGTCCGTTGAGCCCACGCCCGCCCCTTCGACCCCGCCCATGGATGTCACTCCCGCGCCCGTGTCCACGCCCGTGCCCGTGGTGCCGGCGGTCCCGCGCACCCGCAAGGAGGCCTTGCTGGTGCGGGTCGCGGAGGAGCGCACGGACGCGGATGCGTGGCTTGAGCTCCTTGGAATAGTGGAGCGCGAGGGGAAGGACATGGTCGGCGCGGAGGTCGAGGTGTGGTGGCAGGAGATGACGGGCCTTTACGAGCGGTTCTTCGAGGTCTGGCCCCATGCGGTACGTCCGGTCTTCTTGATGAAGTTGTGCTGGACGAGATCGCTGAGCTGGAGGCATTCCGCAGTCCAAGCAATATCAGGCCTACATCGAGCTCTCCCTCTCCACCTCCCACTTCGCCCACGTCGAAAATATCTACAGCCGCGCGCTGCGGCCGACGCCTTCCGTCGACCTCTGGCAGTCATATATCGCCTATGTGCGGCGTACGAACGAGCCGCGCGGACCGGAGGGCCGGGATACCGTCGTGAAGGCGATTGAGTACGCCCTCAGCCACATTGGGCACGACCGGGAGGCGGGCGAGATCTGGAGGGACTATGCACATTACCTGCGTGACGGTCCGGTGCGTCGACGCCCTTTCCTTCGATGAGAGTCGCAGAGAGATGGTCGCTGAAGTGTTGTATTTTTCAGGCCACCAACACCTGGGAGGAGCAGCAGCGGATGGACGCGATGCGAAGAACGTACCAGCGCGCGGTCGTCCTGCCGATCAACAACGTCGAGGCGATGTGGCGCGAGTGGGACGCGTTCGAGGGCAACCTCAACCGAGTCACGGTACGTTGTTTTCCGATCGACGCCCGGTGGGGGCAGCGGTGCTCGGTGGCGAAGGTGTACGTGCTGACAAGCCGCTTTGCGCTTTCAACCCTCTCCTTTCCGTTACCTTATATCCTGACCAATCCATTCAATCAATTCCCTGCGCTCCGTCCGCGTCGTGCTTTGGGTGCTCGCTAAATTTCGCACAACCGCAATGCTCGCATGCCGTCTGCGTCCCGGTCTGCTCTCTTTCTCCTCGGCATTCGCTGCGGACCCGGATTTACAGGCCAAGAAGTTCCTCGCCGATCGTTCGCCGGCGTACATGAGTGCGCGTTCGGCGCTCCGCGAGCTGCGCACGCTCAGTGACGGCCCGCTCTTCCTCTTCCGCGCTGACAGCCTGCCGGTGCGTCCTACGTGGACCGAGGGCGAGCGGGCGCGGATCGCCGGCTGGAAGCGGTACCTCGCGTGGGAGGAGACCAACCCGCTCGACATCGAGGACGAGAACGTCCTCCGCGCGCGCATCACGTACGCGTACCGCAAGGCGATCATGCACATGCGGTTCTACCCGGAGATCTGGCCAGTCGACTTCGTATCGCAGGGTTTGGTGGTTTCAAATGCTGATCCTTGACGTTGCTTCGGTGTTCCAGGTTCAAAGCCGCGCACTACCAGAAGACCATCGGCCGCGATGACGAGGCGCTCTTGCTTCTCAAGCAGGGCAGCGAGGCCAACCCGGGCAGGTGTGCTAGTTTCTTTGGCCGTCCTTCCGTAGCATGCGGTTGACACGTCCATCCATTACAGCTTCCTCTTGACCTTCGCTCTCGCTGAAGCAGAGGAGACGCGCAAGGACTACGCCGCCGCGCACGCGACCTACTCGCGGCTCATCGAGCACATCAGCAGCGAGATCAAAAAGACCGAGGCGTCGATCGCGAACGAGCTCGGCGAGCTAGAGGCGCCTCTGCGCGCGCCGCTAGAGGTCATCCCCGGCGAGAATGAGGGCGAGACGCGCGAACGGCGGAGGACTGTCGAGACGGACGTCGCGGAGAAGAAGGACGCCGTGAGCAAGCGGCGCGCGAAGGAGGTGGAGGAGCTTGCGAAGGGAGCGGGGAACGTTTGGACGTCGCGCATGCGATTTGCACGGCGGGCAGAGGTACGTTAACTACTTTGTTGTGCGATGGGCTTGGGGTCTCCGGAGCTAACGCGTGCGGCTGCAGGGCATCAAAGCGGCCCGGGCAGTATTCAAGGAGGCCCGAGGCTGGTCGCACTGCACGTGGCACGTCTATGAAGCTGGCGGTGCGTAAATCTTCACTTCTAAGCGCGAACGCACTGTGCTGACTGTCAGTCGCTCGTGTAGCCATGATGGAGTACCACGGCAGTAAGGACCCCGTCGTCGCTACCAAGATCTTCGAGCTCGGCCTGAAGAAGTTCCCGCTCGAGGTCGACTTTGTTACCCACTACCTCGACTTCCTCATCTTCATCAACGACGACGGCAGTGCGTACTTACCCCTCCTGCTCTTTGCGCTGTCAGTTTCCTGATCTATTACATGTCTTACAGACGCGCGCGCCCTCTTCGAGCGTGTCGCACCGACGCTGCCGAGCGACAAGGCACGTCCGCTGTGGTCGCGCTGGGCTATGTACGAGTACGGCTACGGCGACCTCGCAGCCGCGCTGAAGTTCGAGGCCCGTCTGGCCGAGGCCTTCCCTGAGGGTAAATGTATATTGCCTCGCCTGGATTGCAGAACGGAATCGCTGACCTTTGACCTGTTGATGCAGAGCAACCGATCAAGCGTCTCGCCGAACGGCATACCCATTTGCGGATCGATAAGATCGCCTCGACCGACCTCGGCTTCGGCATCAAGCCCCCGTCGACCGTCGCGGCGGCGCAGTCGTCGATGCCCGCGGCCGCGAACAAGCGTGTGGCGGCAGATGAGCACGCTGACCGCAAGGATGACCGCGCTAAGCGCTCGCGGCGGGAGTCGGCTTCGCCCGCGCCCTCTGTCGGCGGCGGCGGAGACCGCAAACCATCTGGACCGCCCCCGGCAGTCAAGGGCCGCTACAACAGTCCTGCGCCGCAGGCACCGCCACCATCCCGCCCGCTCAACGACCCGCTCTCGCTATTCCTTAGCCAACTGCCGAACCCGCGGGCTTTCGATGGTACGCCTTTCCGACTTTTTCGGCCTCTTGTGTGCTCGGATTTGAGGCTGACATCCCCTGCATCTGTTGCCAGGTCCCATCGTGAGCGTCGACGACTGCATTATTGCCATACGCTCCATGGTCCTGCCCTCGATGCCTGCCCAAGGGGGACCGGGGCCAGCTGCGCGCGGTGGTCCGCCGCTTCCGCCACCTGACGTGGGTCGTGTGAGAAGGGGTAAGCGACGATCTTCTCAGGTTGTGCAGTTGTTGGAGTTTGTCGCTGATGTGAGCTCTGGGGAATTAGGCTCGCCCGATTATGCGTACCGTGGGCCTGCTGGCGGATACAGGCGCTGATGGATCATGGACGATTGGAGGAAATGTACTTGCATGCATAACGATACCTTTATTGCGTGACTCGTTCACCGCGACGGTTATTTGACTGGCCGAGCTGGACACTGAGAAGCCGTAGCACAACCGATGGGAACCGTCTCGCAGACTTTCTCTTCGTATCACGCCATCTTTAACGGCATGCCTCCCCCGCATGCAAGGGCAGAGATTGTGTCTTCATTGATCAGGACTCCACAGGTCCGCAAAGCGACGAACATGAACACGCAAAGGAACAGGGCAACGAAGGCGTTTCGCCAGTCGACCTGACTGGCCATCAAAGTTGCCCCTTCCAAACAAACGCTAAACGGCTATTGTACACCACGAAGCGCTTTCGATGGTTCATTATGAAACTAGTAATACAGCATGCGAAGAGTACAACAGCGATGCGGATGAAGGTGTGCGTCTACTGGCCGAAACCGTAGAGGACGCGGCCCTGGCGCTTCAGGGCGTAGACGACGTCGAGGGCAGTAACCGTCTTTCGCTTTGCGTGCTCAGTGTAAGTAACCTGTCGATAATATAAAGCGTAAGAGCGACATCCAACAAAAGATAGGTGAGGGAAGAGGCCACTGACCGAGTCGCGGATGACGTTTTCCAAGAAGACCTTAAGGACGCCGCGCGTCTCCTCGTAGATGAGGCCAGAGATACGCTTGACACCACCACGGCGAGCGAGACGGCGGATGGCGGGCTTGGTGATGCCTTGGATGTTGTCGCGAAGGATCTTGCGGTGGCGCTTGGCACCTGGGGAGCGAGAGCCATCAGAACCTGCGAAAAACACGACAAGACCGCATGCACGCACCGCCCTTGCCGAGACCCTTGCCGCCCTTGCCGCGACCAGACATGATGTGTAGAGTGTTGTTAGGGGTGTGTGGCGAGTGGGGTGTATGCGAGTGCGGAGACCGGAGTCTGCTGGGTGTGTGCGAGGCGGGATGAGCGATGTGGAAACAGTGGCGAAGAAGTGCGCCTTTTGAATGGGTTGGAGGGGGCCGCGCGGGTCAGCGGATCAGATGCGCCACTCTCGGAATCAGGCAGTCAAATTCCTCTGATTGCGCAGCTGGCCAATCAGAGCGAGGGTAACCCAAGGAAGACGCTGCCTGCGCATCAGAAGTTGGATCAAGTCCGCTCGACTTTCGCTGTATCACTTGACCACTCGTTCCTTTCTCTGTCTTCTGTCCGTCAACGTGATGCCCAGAAATTTTGTATTTCAATAAATTCCATATGAAAAGCCATAGCTGTAGCAGCTAGGAAAATACAAACGGCGTCAGCAAGAAAGCGTTGCTGTAACTGCAAGCGCGTCGCAGGCGAAACGCGCCTGATCATTTCTTGTCTACGTGTCCTTCGTCTTCCTTCGCCTAGCATACACTCGCAATCACACAGGCGCTCGACTCGATCTGATCCGCCCCGGCAATCACAGCATGGAACAAACAAGTGTCCGTTGATTGTGATTGCCCGCCGGAGGGAGCGAAAGTTACAAGAGGGCGTCCCTTCGAGGTGGACTTTCTCCCTCATTCGCTACTCGCACTTCGCACTTGCACCACTTCGCATTCGCACTCGCACTCGCACTCGCACAAACACTCAGCTACAATGGCCCGCACGAAGCAGACCGCCCGCAAGTCCACCGGTGGCAAGGCTCCCCGTAAGCACTTGAACGTGGCCTCGAGTTCCCCAGCTTCAACTCACGCATACATCCATCTTCCAGGCAAGCAACTCGCTACCAAGGCTGCCCGCAAGACCGCCCCCGCTGCCGCCGGCGGTGTCAAGAAGCCCCACCGCTACCGCCCCGGTACCGTCGCCCTCCGCGAGATCCGTCGGTACCAGAAGTCGACGGAGCTTCTCATCCGGAAGCTCCCCTTCCAGCGCCTTGTCCGTGAGATCGCGCAGGACTTCAAGGTGCGTGTGGTACTTCGTTGGCTGGTTCCAGATAACGATGCTGACTCTGGGCTGCCTCTTCAGACGGACCTCCGCTTCCAGTCCTCCGCCGTCCTCGCCCTCCAGGAGGCCTCCGAGGCCTACCTTGTCTCGCTTTTCGAGGACACTAACGTACGTTTACATTATATTCCTCTCAATTAGAGGATTAAACTCACATGTAATCAACCATAGCTCGCGGCCATCCACGCCAAGCGCGTCACCATCCAGACCAAGGATATCCAGCTCGCCCGCCGTCTTCGTGGCGAACGTCTATGAGAGCTGTCTCTTTAGCCTGCGTCTCATTTGTACCCCGATCCTTCGTTGTTTGTATTAGTAGTTTACCCCCACACGAAAGAGCTTCGTTTGGGTTTGATACCTGTGGACCTGCTTGTCTGCGATATGCCCTGTCACCGTGAGGTACACAAAGGTACACCACGAGCGCCATCTAATGACCCGAGCCTCTCAAGGAGTGGAAACTTCATTTGAACGTCATGTGGAGCACACGCTCTGAGACGTCTGAGACGAAGGTCAGTTGTCGCTTTTGTGTCGTTCAGCTTACCCGTTGTTGGCGTAAAGTATGTTCGTACTGCTCATTCTACCTACCGCATGTCTGCAGGCAGCAACGCACTGGCGTCACTTTGGAGACCTAAGTTGTGCTTGAAGCTCTCAAACCAAGTACTGTAGTGCAAGTCCCAATAGCCGACCTGATTGGTATGCGAAGCCGTTCCAGCAGGGTGGCATCGGGGGACAATGCGCACTGCCAGACATGCCTGCATTTTCGCCTCAACATTGGACGCTTGATAGCAAGCAAGCCACTCCGTAGCCCCAAAAAATGATGCCTGTGCAGTCCGGCCGTTACTTTCTGAGATCGTTGAGCTGCGCTCAAAAGCGGTCTTCGACGCTGTCCGCCATTGCGGGTCAACAGGCTGCCTCTGCCGTCTTCAACTGCTCCGCTTCTTTGGGAAATAATGGCAACAGATTTTGTGGTTATTGGCACTAAAAAAAACATACTCGAGTGACGGGGGGCAAGGCGCTCCAACAGCTTCTGGGAGGCGGTGCAGTGCCGGGGGCACCGAGTCACAACGTCTTCTGCACTGCCCGTCATCAGGGTGCAATGGCCAAGTAGCTTACTTCGTCGCTCGCTAAGGATTGGTTTCGCGGGTTCATCACCCGCCTTGGTCGCGTGTCTTTTGCTTCGGACTGCGAGGGCAGTACCTCCTTGTTGCCTTCCCTGGCGCTGCTCCTCCCCTGCGTCACATAACCCTCTGCCTGTCCTTTTCAACCAATGCTATTTAGCAATGTTATTAAACGACGTTTTTCAAGACTGCGACCTCCCTGGCTAAACGCTGCTAGAGTGTGGTTGGGTGCACAAGGGGCATCTGCAGCGTTAGCGCTGGATGTGATTAGGTTCTCACTCGTCTGTTGCTCTCGGCGTCCAACCAAAATGATTGTGAAGGTACATTCAGATGAGTCAGATACCCATAGGGGCTTCCCGATGACACTCCGAACGCAATCACGACGGCATCACGTAACGCTTTGTCGCCGAGTGCATGAGGTGGTAGCTGTTTCTAGGATAGCATTGTGACTTCTCGCCTTGCCCTGCCGTGCCGAATAACATTTAGTACCTGCATGGAATGCAATCGCGGGAATCGCATAAGCGGGAGTGCGGACAGACCAGCGGCCGCGCGGGCCTAGCTTCGATGCGTCTTTGCTGTGAGTGCACTGCACGTATCCGGTCAGAGTAAGACCTGTCGTTACTATTAACGCAAAGAATAACGTTCATGTAACCCAGCTATCCTCTACACTGCATAGTCCTTGACAGCTAGAACCTCCCGCGCCTCCCGGTCGAAGTCGGTTACTCGTAGCGTGTTGACGGCCAGGCCCACTTCTTGAATCGCGCAGCAGATGTCTTCGTAAAAATCCTCATCAGGATCGTCTAGGGCCGGTACAGCTGTGACATGGAGGAGCTTCTTGAGCTTGGCGTAGTGGTATTGCGCCTCTCGCGTTGTCAGTGCAATCGAGGTGCCTCGAAACAAGACATTAGACGCACTGATACTTCGAGACTACGGAAAGGAATCTCTAGCTCTTGCAGGTGAGGTGCGTTCTTGACGAGCCCTGCATCGTGCGGCATCAAAGTCAGCGACCATGGAAGGCGGAAAACAACCGGCCGACTTACGGTCGGTCAGCGTGTCGTCAAAGTCGATGTCGCCGAAGAATCTCTCGCAGCGCGGGGGCTTTAGCGCGCCGATGAGCAAGACACAGCTGCGCCTGGATGCCGGTCGCGACCTTGCGCACGTCCGTCGCGTTCGGGCAGTGCCGCAGGATGGTGTGTGCCGACGCAGGGAGAATGACTTGGCGGAACCGACGGGAGGGTAATCTTTCCCATCGCGCCGGGGAGGCGCGCGACGGACTTCGGGTGTGCGTGCGTGATGTGGATGGTGTGAAGGTTCGGGAGCGACGCGAGGAGCTGCGAGAAGAGCGGGAAGGCCGTCTTCTTGTCTTTGCCGGAGAGCTCGGTGGTTACGTTGTTGTGGAAAGATCAAGGGTGAGTTACGGGACAATCAGCTTATCGACATAGAACGAAGAAGGATGCAGACGCACCGGATGTGTGCACGCAAGCCTGGCTTGTTCGCCCGCGCCTTCGCGAGCGTCCCCGTCCTCTTCGCGACCCAAACGTCCCACGCGCCCACATCGGGCGCCTGCCAAAAGTCCAGCCGGCTCACAGCAGAGTTGGCAGCTCGTTCGAAGAGCGCGGCATGTCCGGGACAGGGCGCAAAGCGCGCGAGGAGATGCGCACGGCGAACTCTTTCAAGCGGGCCACCTGATAGTGCTGGGTAAAGTCCGTCACAGCCCGCAATACGCGTAGACAGGGCGAGATGCGGGACAGTCGGAAAGACAGGGAATGTTTGAAATTCTGAGCGAGAAGACCTCGGGAGGCAGGTTGAGTAGGCTGCGCATGGGTGGTGAGGTCGTGGGTGATGGCTGCGAGAGGCAAGGATGGAAGGAGGACGGGACGTGCTGTATGTCTCGACTGATTGTGATGCTGAACTGCCCTTGGCGCATCTAATCCAATTTCATAGGACATAAACTTCAGAAAGTCGCGCTAACTGGCCGAATAGCACACATGCAGAAAGGCAAATGCGGACAAGAGCCGAAGTGCGAGTGCGACTGCTATCGGTTCTTGAGGAATCACGAAATCCGAAAGCCAGGGGCCTACGGACGGTGTTGGCCTCTCACGCCGCCCCCTTCACACACTCACGCAGCACGCTCACCATGTCCTTCTCGACTTCTCACCGCCTTTACGTCAAGGTGCACCACCACCACGCACTGTTCATCGCCGGATCCGAAGGCTGATGCAAATCGCTTTCCCCCACGCCCCGCCAGTCGCTGTACAAGCGCTACCTCACGCAGGGCCTTGACTGGCTCATCCGCCGCGACCTCTGGCGGCCGTACGCCCTCGAGGTCCGCGCCAAGTTCGAGGCGAACCGGTGCGGCGCATCCCTTGCTTGCGGGGGCTCAGAAGGAGGCGCGGTGGCTGATGAGATGGTGCTGGGACAGCCACGTCCGTGACCCGCGCCGTCTGGCCGCGATCCTGGACGAGGCGGAGCGCAGGCTGGCGGAGCGGGCGCACCCCGACCCGTACAGGCGTGCGTACCGGAATGCTCGGCGAGCTCCTGGAGGGTCTACTGACATGGAGGACCCGAACCACAGCTGCCCAATTCCCCGGTGGTACCAAGTGGTGCGTCCCTTCTCTGTGTCTCTCGGCTGCGCTCGCTCGCTGACCATCACACCATAGGGAGCGCAACATTCCTGTCAGCCTGCTCCTCCCTCACTATCACCCTCGTCGAACGCGTGCTCACCGACTTCGCCCCCACAGCCTCGTTTGTTCACGGCGGAGGAGAAGCGCGCGGCGCGCGAGGCGACGCATGTCTAAACGGTGGGCTAGGAAGGCAGGAGAGCAGGAGGAAGAGTTTATATGGAGCATGGTGGATATACACGTGCGTTTGACCTTGGAGACGATGTGCGTGGGGGTTGGACTGCCCGCGGGAGGTCTTCAAAGGGGGTGAGAAACGCGGCATGACCCAGCCGTGGAGAACAGCGCCGATGCTAGCGGCTTGCCTCATCCTCGGAGCGGCGGCAGAGGGGATTAGGAAGTCCTGGTGACTTGGAAAGCGTCCTCGCTAGCTGAGCGCGTATTCCGGGGTTGGGAGTGCGGCGCGTCTCTTCCAAGTGCCTACAGCAGGCGAACCCGCTCACCCACTCCCACCCTTTGTTGCCGCTTGGCTAATTCTCAAGCCATTATCTGCGTCACACGCTTTTCCCTTGCGTGTCGCCGTCCGTTTGGCAGTCGGGGTTCACTGCCGTCGACGGCTTCTCTATCCTCAGCGAGCGATGGTCTGCGGTGTATATATGTGACGGTTGGCTGTATTAAGTACTCTTTGTTCGTTCGCATGGCCGTGTTGCTGTGGCCGTCTTAGGCAGTTAGCACTGCAACAGGCAGGCACACTGTATGCAGACGCCCGACGACAGAATCCGGCTATATCTATGCCCTTCGACATCTAGTCTATGCTCCGACAGCTTTCAACCCGTTCTCCTTCGCGAACTGCACGACCTCCTCGGCGCTCGGAATGCTCTCCATCGCCCCGGGCCTGGTTACTGCCAGACCTGCAGCCTGTACCACGCCAAATCCCGCCGCGCCGCGTGCCGCCAGTCAGCGTCTTCAGGTCCGAGCTCAACCAGAAGGGATAGGGGGTTTGAAGACGCTGGGGGGAGGGGACGCGACGGCAGAGGGGACCGCCCTCACGATGACTGCTGTTTGCAGGGCAAGCTGGATGTCGGATTCTGAGGGTTGTGCGGACAGACGCATCAGAGAAGCTGCGCAATTCGTGATCAAGCGTTAGCGGTGCATCTTACGGAGTTGAGCGATTGCACAGGCGAAATGGGTTTACCAACGAAGTAACCTGCGAAAGTGTCCCCCGCCCCGGTGGTGTTCACAACCTTGACCTTGGCCGCATCCACCTTGAACCTCGTCCTCCGCTCCTCTCCGCCCACTCGCACAGCCGCAACGACCCCCTCCGCGCCGAGCGTGACGACCAGTCCCTTCACGCCCCTCAACCCCGGCACGCCCTCCAGCGTCCCCAGCAACCGCTCCGCGCCCAGGTCCTCCTTGATGCTATCACCGCCCTGTAGGGCGCGCACGAGGTCCCGCGCCTCTCCCTCGTTGACGATCAGCCAGCTGAGCGCGTGCCACGGGAAGTCGCGCAGCGCCGCGGGAGACGGCATCGGCGAGGGGTTGTACACGGATGTGACCCCCGAGGAGTGCGAGAGGAGGAGAGAGGAGGTCGTGTCGATGGGGAGGATCTCATTCTGCAGGAGAAGGTGCGTGTGCTTCGGGGGGTGGAGAGCGGGGAGCGGGTAGGGGAGGACGTTGGTGCCTGCGGACGGGTGGAAGGTTACTCGACAATGCAAGTGGGAGGACTTGAAGAGAGTGTACCAGGGAAGAGGACGATACTGTTCTCTCCATCTTTAGATATTTGGATCACCGCTCGGCCCGTCGCAGTCTGCCCCCTCACCATAACTAAGCTCCGGCTCCCATCAGCTGAACTCCGACACTTACATCCTCATCCACCCGCACGCCTTCCACCCCCACCCCATACCCCTCCAGCAGCCCCCTCAGCCACTCTCCATCCTTCCCGACCTGCCCCGCGAGCTCGACCCGCGCGCCCGCGCGAGCGACCGCACACGCCTGATTCGCCCCCTTCCCGCCGGCTTTGCGGTCGAAGGAGGTCGAGGAGAGGGTCTCGCCGGGGCGCACTAAGCCATCGTGGGGAGTATGAGCCTAAGGTGAATGGGGATGCAGCGGAGTACATCAGACTAACCTATGTGCGGAAGATGGAAGAACTCGTCCACGTTCAGCGAGCCGTGAACGAGGCACGCCGGAGCGTCAGAGGCGGTCGCCTGCCAGTAGCTTTTCTATCAGCGATGTTACACTGGGATTCAGATGCTCTCAGCATACCATGGTGGGTTGAAGTGCAGTTGCAAGCGAGAGGGAAGCAAGAAACTGGGGGAACGGAGGAGGAAGACGAGCGATGTAGCGTCCGGGCCGAACTCCAGCTCAGACGTCCAAACGTCATCTTCGAGCGTCAACGCCTTTTCCGGTAGTCTTGCCAGCGGCGGCCCTCTCTCTTTACACGGCTGATTAATATATCTGATGGTAATAAATTTAAACATCAGTTGAGAGACTAGGCAGCATGCGATACAGACAAGCCAAAAAGAAACAGGGGCGAAACCTGGGCTGCAGAACGTTTCTCGCTCCTTCACCAACGGGTATCTGAAAGTGGCTTCTTTAAGAAATACCCAGTTTAGAATATCTTACATATTGTATTACCCTAAATTCCGATTATTGCTCCCGCCGCGCACTGAGGGCCAGTCGCCGTACCAGCCTCAAAAGTGCACACGACAACGATGCGTTCAAAAGTGACTGCGTGCCCTCTGCCTATGCGTCTCAGGAGCTTGTGTAAGCACAAAATCAAGACAGTGACAGCGTCCTTCGAATGCAGCTGAACGAGGCTGAGATACGTCCGCTTGTAGTGCACGGCTAGCTTTGATCGGTGGACATCCCCATTGCCTCGGTCTGTTCTGCCGTAACCATCCAGCCGTAATATCAGAAGGGTAAGTTTAATTGCTCCAATACAGGTAGGCATGGGGACGACCCCAGCCAAGACCGAGGGCGGTATCGAACGTATATGTCTACCCTCGGAAGCTACGATGGCACTGCAGAATTACTAGAGTGCACTAGTGTGTGAGATCCGTTATGATTAACCAGCTGGACTGAATATGATGCTGTCCGAAGTACAGGAACATTGCAAGGTCTGGCTCTACTAGCAAGCAGAGCGCAACGCGACGTACGAGAAAGCACAGGGGCTTCCTTCCTGACATCAAAAGGAAGGCCGACCAAGGCAGGATGAGATCCTGCGCTTTGTTCCAAAAGGACCGAGAGTTGGTTAACAGGAATAGCTACTTGGCCAAGGGTGGCTGAAAGAGGAACAGCCACGAACGCCTCGTAAGTGACTCAACGGATGCGAGAGCACAGCCGTCCTGTCGAAGTCCAGGCTTTCTCTTGTCTGGTTGACAAAAGCGCAAATGACCGTATATATAAGACAATCACAATGCATTTCGATTGTCAAGGTCGCCGAAGGTTCTTACTTCTGCGGTGTTGAGGTGATCTTCGGAGTGTCTACCGTTGCGGCTCAGAAATGCCACGGGTTTACTGAACGAAGTTGCACCCGAATCTCATCATGCCAATTCTTTCCTTTTTTATAACACAGCCATTATTCAATATCTTTCCATCCTCATGGGCTGTTCCGAACCCGTTTGAGCGAGATCTGCGGATATGAGGCGCGGGCCGAGGGGCAAGCGCCTAGTGTGAGGCAAGTGCTTGAGAGAAGCGAGTATATTAAATGAGCCTTAAATAATGAGTAGATTATTCAATATTCGTTCTATGAAATGTGTACCACTGTTCAGAGTCGGCAGACTTGCGGCTTCAACCAGGTCTTTTTTTCGAGACGCAGCGACAGGCGGGCCGCTGCATGGTCAAAATGACCCCGCCGTCTGCGATCGCAGTACAACGGGACACAGATGCCCCTATAATAGTTAATGTGCCTGAGTATGACGACAGAAAGTGTATTGCCCGCAATCTGCACAAGAACATGAGGCAACTTGAGGTGTAAGGGAGATGTGTTTTGCGTTGGCGGACACTGAAGTGCCGACAAACACTCAGATCCGAAGTGCCTTGCGAACTCTCTGGCGGTTTGTTCGGATCAACTCCCCATCAGGCTGGCTTATCCCTGGCTTACTGTCTCGAAGAACCAAGCTCATATGTGATCAGGGCCGCAGCAACTGGCGACCTGGACTCTCGGCGGTGAAGCAGGTCCTGTGAGGCCCTCGTCCAATGTCTGCACCGTGCACCCTTATTTTTCGAGTATCAGAGCTCGACGGATCTGAACGACTACCCCTTGAATAGGTCATCCGTTTCCGCAGTCGGGTTGCCGGTGGCTTCCCATAGCCTTAAAAGGCCACAGAGGTCCGGACTCGTTTCCACCATTCCGTTTCTTTTTCTTCAGCACTCGCTCAAGACACAATGGTCCACCTTCAGTCTTTCGTTCTCACCACCCTCTTTGCAGCTCTGGGGTCCGCTGGTCGGCGCCATCATGCGAAGCGCTGCACACGGACCATTTCTTCCGCCGAGTACGTGCAACATGTTCCCTGATTGAGCCTCCGCATTGTATCGAAGAGGCTTTTGTTGACCATGTCCGGACGACTTATGATGCTTAAGTGACGTGGACGGCGCCAAGAAGTGCACGACCATCAACATCAACGCTTTCACCATGACCGCGGGGCAGACCCTCGACCTCACGAATCTCCTCGAGGGAACCACGGTCAACCTTCTTGGCGATGTGACGTTCGGGGTTTCCAACTGGGTGAGTCACGTATTCTGAGTATCCGACATTGCTTCTGACCTGGTAGGGACAGGCCGGTCCCCTCATCGCCTTCGGCGGTACGAGCTGGAGCTCCAACATTACCTTCAACGGCAACGGGCACGCTCTCGACGGGCAAGGTGCCAAGTACTGGGACGGAAAAGGAACGAACAGTAGTGTTACAAAACCGCACCCGATGGTGAAGGTTACAAACGCCGGGTTCTTCCAGAACGTCGTCGTGAAGAACGTACATCTCATACGCCTTGCCTTGAGTCAGCGACCTCCCCGGCTGAGCACACCCAGCCCGTGAAACAGTCCCCCGCTCAGGCTGTGAGCGTCGGTAATAAGAGTCCACTCACGATTAGTGGGTGACGATCGATAACGTCAGCCCTCCTTCTCCCCCTCTTCTCATCGTCCGTAAAGAACCCCCTTGCTCAGGCGTCCCCCTGCGCACAGTCGGATGGCGACACCAACGACCTTGGCCACAACGTACATCTCCGCTGCAGGGATTCCCAAAGCGTTTATGACTCACAAGATCTTTCAGACCGATGGCTTCGACATATCCGCGTCAGACGTGCTCATTACCGGCTGCACAGTGCAGAACCAGGACGACTGCCTCGCAGTCAACAGCGGCTCGAACATTGTATTTACCAACAACGTCAGTAATAGTACGGTTCCAGGAATACTACCTGGCCATCGATGCTGAGAGCACATTGTAGAAATGCTCTCGGCTGCATCTGCGCACTTGACATAGTTTTCGTTGGTGCAGCTAATCAGCGAGCAGTACCTCTTATCAGACCGGTAGCTTCCTGGTTCCTCCCTCCCCTGCAC
>JTLS01000576.1:0-16592 GCA_000826855.1 Basidioascus undulatus
GTGACCCGCTCGCGTAAGGCGAGCGGCAAACTATTTACACAAGTGCCCGTCCCAGAACCCAGATCCTTACATGTGGCAGGAGTGCGCATACCTTTGCACCCTCCAGGAGTTCGCACCCTACTTCAAGAACTCACTCCAGCCCTGCCACATCTTTGCCCCATGCTCGAGGAGATCCACTGGTGGCACAGGCAGCTTGGCCCTGAGTGGACTGGACATTCATTCATGCTGCTGGGTGGCACAACTGACATTTGAAAGCACCAACGTCAGTGTTGGCCTCATCATTGGTGGATGCTGGCATGTATGGATGCTGCGTGACCACTGGCAAGCCAACAGCCGTGACATCAGCTGGGCCAAGGCTGTCAGCATCAAGCTCGGCCTCATCATGCACAGTGCTCTCAGCTACCGCACATGCTCCATCTGCTGGTGGTGCAACAACCAGGGAGTCACCTGTGGTGTGGAGTGCAAGTTGCAAGAACTCACAGTCGCAGGCAACAAACAAGGTCCTGATGCACATCATGGACCTTGAGGACGAGTTGAGATCAACGGCCACGTCATGTACATTTCCAGCACGCAGAACCCTGCAGACCCACCTTCACAAGGCAGATTCCCCACTCCTTCTCCGACTCTCCCAGCTCTTGAGCTCCCTGCCACCTTCAAGCCATACCTCATCAATGACACCTAAGATGTCCTGCAAGAAGGGCAAGAAGCCAGAGCCACTGGGCATGCGGTGGATCAGCAGCAAGGATGTTTGTTGTCCCTCTGCACCTTGACAAATATGCCCGGTTACTGTCACTAGCTTGGTGCATCCTCGCTTGGTTGTGTTTGAGCCTTCGCCAGTCCTCGCAGGCACGTCAGCACCGACAAGCGCTCGTCTCACATCACTTGCTCTTTCCGGGTCTTTGTGGGTATTGACTGGCCGGCAGTCTTCTCCTCGCCTATAGAACCCAGAGGGACTCAAGTTGTATATCAGTCGAATCATCAGATGCAATAGCGCTTTTACGTGTGCACGCGCTTGAGTTGCAAGATAGCAAAGGTACAAAGTGAGAAAAGCGTACGGTCTATGAAATGAGTTCTACATGAAAATGTACCAAATGAAGGGTGATTGTTACAATATATCAAAAAATCAGAAGGAAGGAAGTGAAACATCAAGCAGTGCTGTTTTCAAAGCTCATCGTGGCAGTTGTGGACCTCCTTCTCCTCGACGAACGAGATCTGAGACTTGTGGCCGGGCTTGCAGCTATTCAAAGAAATTTCCATCGAGTCAGTTCCCATTTCCCCTCCCTGAAGTCTAGGTGAAAGAGAGAACGCACACAGTCTCGCACCCATGCTCCTCCTTCCACTGCGCGCCGTGGCCGCACTCCTTCTTCGGGCACTCAGCGCGGGGTGCCTGGCCAAAGCCAAACTTCTTGTGCTCGTACTTCTGGTTGTTCTCGTACTTCTCCTCCTCGTAGTAAAACGGCTGCGGCTGGTACTCGTGCTTGGGCGCCTCGACATAGACGACCTCGGGCTTGTGCTCCGGCTTCTCCTCCTCCTCGCACTCCTCCTCGGGTTTGTGCACAGGCTTGTACTCGGGCTTGTGCTCAGGCTTGTATTCAGGCTTCGGCGCCGGCTTGTACTCCTCCTTCGGCTGCTCGTAGTACTCCTCCTTGGGCTTATACTCGGGCTTGCACTCCTCCTCGCGACACTCCTCGGGTTTGTGCTCAGGCTTGTATTCAGGCTTCGGCGCCGGCTTGTACTCCTCCTTCGGCTGCTCGTAGTACTCCTCCTTGGGCTTATACTCGGGCTTGCACTCCTCCTCGCGACACTCCTCGGGCTTGTGCTCGGGCTTGTATTCAGGCTTCGGCGCCGGCTTGTACTCCTCCTTCGGCTGCTCGTAGTACTCCTGCTGGGGCCTATGCACGGGCTTGCACTCCTCCTCGTAGCACTCGTGCTTGGCCTCGTAGTACACTGGCTGGGGCTTGTACTCAGGCTTGTACTCCTTCACCTCATAGTACTCCGGCTTGGGCGCGTAGTACTCGGGCTTCTTCTCCTCGTAGTAGACGGGCTTGGGCTTGTACGGCTGGCACTGCTCCTCGTAGCACGGCTTCTGTTCCTCGATCTCGACGATGTACGCGTACTCGGGCTGCTCCTCCTCGACGATCTCGACCTCGACGTACTCCGGCTTCTCCTCCTCCACGACCTCAACGACCTCGTACTCGGGCTTCTTGGGCTTATACTCCTCGACCTCGAGCGCGATGTACTCCGGCTGCTTGGGCTTGGGCTTGTATGGGCACTCGCCGACCTCGATCGCGCAGACTTCCTGCTTCGGGACGTGCTTCTTAGCCTCCTCGATGTACACATACTGCGGCTTCTTCCCGCACTGCCCCTTGACAGGCTTCCACTCCTGCCTGTGAACAGAAGAATGGGGGTTTGTCGGAAACAATACTCGTTGAAATAGTCTAGTAAAAAGGGAAGGACGAACCATTCATTCTGCTTGCAGTACTCTGCGCACTTGCCCTGGTCGCCGCCGAAGTAACCTCCGTGGTGGAACTCGATCTCGTACTCGTCGTCCGAGTACTCGTCCTCGTCGTCATCCTCATCCTCATCGTCCTCGTCATCCTCGTCATCCGAGTCCCTCCTCACAAGCCCGCGGCGGCGGTGCTCGGCCTTCTCGGCAGCATGCTTGAGCTTCTCGAAGTCGACATTGATTTTGACAATGTCGGCGTTGTTGATGTCGAGCGGCTCGTTGGGGTCGCGCACGGCCGAGAACGACCCCGGTCCCGCGGGTCTGAGGGCTTGGCGCTTTTGGAGGTTGTCGGATTGAAGGAGAGGGAAGGCGATGGACGAGGCCGTGAGGGAGACGATTGCGAGGGCGGTGAAAGCGGCGCGCATTTTTGGATGAGTAAAGGAGTGTGACTGTGAGGAAGTGTGGGGTGCTCTAAGGGACTGGTGTGGGGGAGAACGAGGTGAAGTGAGGATTTGAAGCAAGCGCAAAGCGGGGTTTATAAAGCCTGGCAGCACTGTGGAGGACAACAGTGCGTCGAGTGCTTTGTATGCAGCTGGTGTTGACGGACGCGCTGGCGCACTCTCACTAGTCAGGGTAGCATTCACAAGTGGCGGGAATAATTTATTTTAGACGAGTTCCCCCGGCTGATGGACGAGTTGTTCAGTGAGTCGTGCCCAGCCTTGTTCCCCTGCGAGCGAACAGGGTGCCTCGGCGCACCCTACAGGCGAGCAGTGCACCAGGCCTGTTGGGTCGATCCCGCTGCTGTTGTTATTTCCCATTTCTTTGGAGATACCTTCCGCCACCTTCCGACGGAAATGAGCAGATGATTCTGCGCCGACACTTTTCTGGGCGGTTAGACAGCGGTCAAGTCCGCACACGTTCATCTGTCACCGCTGGTGTTGCGCCGGTTTTTGCTCTTGTAAGCCTGCTCACATTGTAAAGCGGGCATGTCAGGAAAAGTCGCATGCATTTTTCATGGCAATGGCATATGCATCAGCGCCCAGCGCGAGCAAGTATATCGATAGCAGACTCAAAAGAAAACGCGCAAGACGCATGAAAACGTGGGAAGGCATGAGGCGAACAAGGAACGCGTGAGGAGTACATGGCAGGCAATGCGGAATGCGAAGACGGGAACACAGAAAAACAGGGGTCCAAATGAAGAATCAAACATTCAGTGCAGCGGCTCAGGGCCCGCATTCTTGGGCCGACTCGGCGACCGACTCGACCGCCCAGCTACTCGCAGAGCTGGCCGTCCTCCTCTCGAACAGCGAGCTCGGGGCACCGCTAACCCTAGAAGAGGCGTTGCTCGGCCGGAAGCTCTCGCGTCGCTTGCGCCGCCCTGCACCAGCGGCGGGAGGGGGCAGCGCCCCGAAGACGTCCTGGCCACCGTCAGACTCGGCGACGGAGTAGAGGGAGGTCGCATGTGAGGGCAGACGCGGTACGCCGCCGTAGAGCGCGGGCGCGGCGCCAGCGCGCTTGGGCGTCGGTCCGGGGATGCGGGATGACGGGGCGGGCGAGCGCGGAGCGAGGCGCGGCTTCTTGAGGGACGGCGTGGGAGTAGTCGTCGTGCTGCTCCCTGGAGCGGGGCGACGGCGCGTGGACATGGACGTGGAGCGGGAGGTGGTGGAAGAGGAGAGGCCGGCGCGGGCCACGGAGGACGCCGAGCGCGCGGGTGGTGGGGCGGACGATGGGGCAGGAGTGCGGGAGCGCTGGGCAGTCCCAATTGAACGTAGATGTCAGTCGACCAGCCGACACAGTCGTAGCGGGAAGCCATACACGCACCTTCTTGTTCTCCTTGGCCATCGCCTCCTGCTCCGCGCGCTCAGCCATGACATCCGCGTAGCGCTCGTCGTTCACCATGAACGGCCGACCGTTCTCGTTCTCCCATTTCGCGAGCAAAAACCGGAGGTCCTTCTCGTGCTACAACAGCCATCATTCACATCAACGGCATGCCCCCGCGGTACACCACAAAGAAGAAGGGACTGTACGCACCTGCGGCTTCTTCGCCACCCGCTTGCGCATCTTCTCCTCCCTGATCAAGCGGCCCGGATCGCGCGGTCCACGGCCAGTCAAACGCGAGGTGTCGGCCATGGCCGCCTGTCCGGGTTCCACCCTCAGAGTCAGTTGGAATGATCGCTGCACCAGAAAGAAAATGGTAGCAATTGCGCACAGTGAGCTCCTCTTCCTCCTTCAAGACCTCGAAGTACGTCCCCAGCTTCTCGAGCATTCGCTCTTTGGAGGCCCTCTCCTCTTGCAGCAAGACAAGCTTCGCCTCGTGCTCGGCAAGGCACTCCTCCGTGAACGACTCTGCGAGTCGGCGCCAATATCGGTTCAGTCAGCCTCACTACTCGCAGATGAGTGAAGGGCGGAATCGGAGATGAAAGCTCACCGTCAAAGAACCATTGGAACTCTGAGCGCTCGGCCTCCCCGACGTACATCTCATCCCAGAGCGCCTCGATGTCGGTCCGCAGGCGTTCAACAAAGAACGCCATGTTCTCCCGCTTTAGCTCTTGCATCCGCGCGAGCTCGGCGCGATACTGCCCAAATCAAGAGCGCCGTCCAAGGCGTCAGCCAGCGCGGAAGAAGGAGACATGAGAAGAAGGACACACAGCCTCGACGGACGCGAGCGTCGAACCCATCCACTCCATGATAAACGCGTCCATCTCCTCCTCCGACACCTCCAGTCGTTCCCAGAGCGGGGTGAGCTCGTCGTAGATCGCTTGAATCTCGTCCTCCCTCCAAGTCTTCTCCGCGAGAACCTTCACTCCCGAAAGTTGGCGCATCAGTACTTCAGATCCCAGTTTCGCCTTCGTGCAGAAACGCACCTCGTCCAGCAGCGCCTCTACGCGACTCAGAACAGCGCTAGTGGGCTCCAAGAGTTCGGCGATCCCGAGCACTGCGCGCTCGACCTCCTCCTCGCGCGCGGCGATGAGGTTCGGCAGCGCGGCGAGGAGGATGTCGCCCACAGGGTCGGGAGCGTCGCTGGCCGAGCGAGAGGGAACGGGTGACTGTATCTCTGCGAAGGCGTTCACGAGCTCGGAGACAGCCGTGAGCAAGAGCTCCTTTCTCCGTGACTGCGAGGGAATGCCGGGCGGCAGTGAGCTACGAGATGTTGGCTTGATATGGAGCGATGTGCACGCACCAGCTCGTCTTCGGCCTTGCGGATGTTTTCCTCCATTGTGCGGATGGAGAAGAGCGCGACGTCCGAGTAGCGGTTGGAGGATGCGGGAGGGAGGATGACGTGCTCTGGCCCGAGCGTGGCATGGAGGGTAGTGAGGCGGGCGACAAGCACTGGAGGAATGGAGTCCAGTGAGTGGGCGATTTCTGGGTGTTTGAGCTTCGACCGAAGACGCCACGCACTGTTCGATCGCGCCAAACGCTCATCGTAGACGTGCTTGAGCTTGTCCCGGGCTTTGACGAGCCCATCTCTTCGTATAAGCAAGGGCTGCATCCGTCCGGACTCGGTCAGTGCCCCGTTCTGCTGCCGACCTTCAAGCGCCTTTCTACTCACCTGCTCCTCGTCATCCACCACCTCTTCCCCAGCTCCAGCAGACCCAACATCTCCCAGCGCCTCCTTCAGCTCCACTATCTCTTCTTTCAACGCCGCCACCTCTCCCCCCAACACCCTCTTGTCCTCCTCTCGCTTGTCCACCGCCCCGCGCGCGAGGGCTGCCGCCTTCTCGAACACCTCCTGCACGAGCGCCTCGATCTCAGCGCGTGCTTGGGCGAGATCGACCTCCGCGGAGGACGCGGGGTTCCCGATGGACGCGTGGAGGTTGGAGAGGGTGGAGGTGTGCGGGAGGAGGAGAGAGTCGATGAAGGGCGTGAAGGATGGGGGCGTGGGTCTTTGTTGTGATATTGAGGACTCCGATGGCGGCACGGATTCGGAAGCCATGAGAGTTGGTATCGACGGACCGGTTGTTCGAAATACGAGAAAATTAGTGGTTTTGGATTCGAATGGGGAAACGGTATGATCAGGGAGAGCAGATGCGACATGGGAGGAGAGGGGGAGAGCAACCGAGCAAGGGCGGTTGACACGAAGTCCCTCGCGCGGCGCGCGGCGCGCGGCGCGCTAATGTTTCAGTTGACCGCGTCCGTTGAGGCAATTTCCACCTTTATCCAGGCAACCTAGGGTCCACCCTCCTCCTGACGTCCGCCGTTAACAGCATCGCTTGTAAGTGAAGTACGAGTCAAGAAAACTTCATGCTAGCTGGGTGGCATTCTTTTTCGCCTGGGAGACTAGGGTTGAGTCCGACCAATTGCAACACCTACTGTCCACCGCGAATGCAAATGCTCATCAACTGTTGGCCTTTCTGTGAACGACGTGACACCTTACTGCTATCCTGCGACTTGGTTCAGAACACTTGATTCAGAACATAAGGATTGGGCTTGAGGGAAGAAGGCGCTAGAGCCTATAACTGTCTTGACACACTGCAACTTCTGTCACAACGTTCCAAGACGACTGAAGATACCTTCTTGCCTTCTGGGAGGCTGCAATCAAGAGTAAGGACTTTATTCAGAGCCTTTTATGGCCGGAGAAGCAAAGCGGGGAAGTAGATGTGAGCCTTACTGGGCCGACGATCGCCCCAGGGTAGCGGCGCAGCGAACTTTGTCTTCTGGCAAGTTTTGGCCCTCCAGATCTTCCCATCATCTTTTGGTAGAATCATGGGAACATTGCCCCCAGAATATTTATTTAAATAAGGCTAATCATCCCTGAGCAGGCGACTAACAAAAGTTCCTGTGATCCTCAGCTGTCACAACAATCAACGTCTCTGGGTGCCAAAAAGTAGCGGTTCTTGAAGTACCCCAAACTCCTACCGGTTTCCGGCCCCGGGTTTTATGCACAACCACACTGGAGTTGTGCCTCTCCCTCTATGACCGCCCGTAATGAGGGCTCATGTTCCCCCGATCATCGGCGTGTTCCGTGCTCCCCCTCTCCATCCCAACCAGTTCATTGCGCTCCTACCGTCATCATCTCCCATCAACCGTCTATTCACCACAAAATCAAATACCTTCAATTTCGATGCTTTCCGAAACCCCAGGGACTGTCGCCACGGCGTCTAACCCGGCCCCCTAAAGCTCACCTGCGCCTCCCCTTTCGCTCGAGTGTCTTCCGAACGAGCTGCTTTCCGAAATAGGAGCCTACTGCAGTCAGAAGGAGCTTAAGGCCTCTCCTCCACAAGCTCCAGGATGTGTGCTGCAGTTCTGTCGAGCGTCTTCACCAGGCATCCGCTTCCCGTCTCGTTGCATAACGCCATCCGGTTCGTCTGAACCGGTGAATACTTTACGATTCCTAGATGCTGATTCCTGTGAATAAACCGCTGGGATGGATACCTTAGGTCGATTCATCTCGAACCCTCAAACAATACAGCCTCCTCGACGCTCACGGAGCTCGACCAAGTCATCGGGTGTCTTCCTCATCTACAAGCCGTCGAGCTGCGGTCCCCGTTCGAGTTGGGCTCTCTCGGAAACAGCGCGGAATACCACTTTCTGGGAGGGACTATCGCCAGGTTGGTGGACCTCGCGTACCTTGGAATCTGAATCGATTACACTCTTTCCGATCTTTTCATGGGCATCACGCGACTTCGAGCCCTGTCCGTCAACTTCAACTGGAATCGGTATAGACCTATCCACCGGCCTCGGCCAATCGCATGCTGCACTCGCTTCCAAGCTCATCCGCCAGAACGTGTCAACCTTGAACGAGCTAGACATTTTTGCCGTCGGTCTGTGCTTTGACTGCTCTGCGTACCACCAGATCTTGCCGCAAAATGCTCCGAATCTAAAGCGCTTAAACGTCTCGGGTCGCTGTCTTGGTGCCGCTGCTGTCGCCAATGAACGAGTCCGGGTCCAGTGCCTTTTCCAGACCTCCAGGTTCTTCAATTGTGCACCATATCAGGAGTCCAGCACTGGATACTCAGATATGCACCAGTTCTCTGAGAGCTGGACGTCTGCGAGGCTGGGGAGCTTGAAGTAACCGTTCTGCTTCGCATGCTGAATGACCTGCCCAATCCGCTTGTGCTCTGCTGCTTGAAGTTCAACGCTCAGATAACCTTGTCGGAGTTGGAGACCTCCTGCATTGCTGTTCACGCCTCACCGGATTCTCACTTGATTGCGAGTAGGTGACTTTGAGTTGAACGGTACGTGGACCTATTCCTCCCCTTCACGGAGGCTTTTGCTTGCGCGTGGTGCTGACTTCAGTCGGGGACTGCTCTGTAGCCAAGCTTGCTTAAGCCTTCGCGTTGGCCCCCGGATTAGCCCACCTCGAATTCTTGATTGAGCATCACGATGACCATACCAGTCCTTGGGACGACGGCGGGGTGTAAGCTGAGCATGGGCAGGCGCTGCGAATTCAAGCCGTGGAACTTTGGCCATGTGCCTTCCTCAGCTCCGGCACGTGCAGTGGATGCCGCAGGTCTTTGATAGGGCTCATGAGGAGTACTGGCCTGTGTACTGTCTCATGATCGAGAAAGGGGCTGCCATCGCGGGCTACTCTATTGTGATGTGAACGATGGACTATGGATACATGTATCTCTTACCTGTTTTCAGGGCTGTTGCCAACCATGTACAGTCTTGTGGAGCAAAGATCTGCTTCAAAGGCTGTTCGGACAATGCATCAGCGATGAAGAGCCATACCTTCCATGAGAGAAGTCTTGATATTCCGATGCAGTACCAACCGTTATTGTTGTCAACAAGAATAGAACTAAGGTGCTAGGAAGACCATCCCATACCTCGACCAAAAAACAGCGGGAAGATCCGGGAAAAAGGATGCCAGATGCAAAAGCTCGCTGTACCTAGTTGAGTTGGCATCTGTTTTCCAGCTTTGTTTTTCTTTGATAGAGGGTCTAATGAAGGCCACACTGATTGTCATGGCGTCATAGCCCCCCGCAAGGTAAGAAAAGCCCTTGAGGAGCAACGTTCCCGACCAAAGTCGCAGTGCTTCATGCAATTGGCACTACCGGCTTCTTCCCATCCATCATCTGCCAAAATGACCTAGTAAGACAGACTGGTTTCTCCTCATGTAAACCCACTCAGTCATGAACAGTCATTGAGCAATTGCAAATTTTCGCGGCTGACAGTAGGGTGTTGCTTGGACTCAACGCAAGTCTCTCAAAGGAAGAAAAACCCCACAAGGCTACAGGTGTGTCCCAAGTGGTAATACTTTTCATTATATCCAAAACCTGCATCAGGCGGTGCTATCACATGCACTCAATGCTAAGAGCCCCGCGCAGTGAACTTGGAACTGTCCATCCGGGGGCAGAGGAACATCTTTGGTTCCTTGCACAAGCAAACTTCGATGTGACAAAAAAAA
This sequence comes from Basidioascus undulatus, assembly GCA_000826855.1. Classification (NCBI taxonomy): domain Eukaryota; kingdom Fungi; phylum Basidiomycota; class Geminibasidiomycetes; order Geminibasidiales; family Geminibasidiaceae; genus Basidioascus; species Basidioascus undulatus. The sequence continues at coordinate 9,795 of JTLS01000576.1, forward strand.
TTAAAAAGAGAACAATATTTGTTTGAGATATGCATCACAGCGGCAGTCTCGGAGCATGCCAATGCTTGTCATTGCTTGAAAGAGGCGCCATGGCAACGGGGACAACCGCACATAAGCATCCGCCTCAGCTTGCAGTTTTCTTGTAGACCGACTGAAGCTGAGACACTTTGTCCACTATCCTGAAGAAAAATCCTCACATGTGGATCACCTAGTGGTTTGGCGAAAGGTTTGGCGCACACTGCTGTTCATCGCGCCGACGCGAACTGGCCGCCGGGGATGAATATGGGCGGCGTTGAGCCCGCCGAGTGAGGAACATGACATGGGCAGCCGCAACAAAGACTATCAATAGATACTAGGTAATGAGGTGGTGAGAAGGGAAGGGGTGCCTTTGGGGGACATTATGTACTTTGCAGTCGACGAACGTCAAGTGTCAAGAAGCCAAGGCCAGCAGAGTAGAGAAGGCGGTTCTGCGCGTCGCTCAGACCTTGGCCCAGAGATACAAGTCAAAATTAGGACGGTGAAGGTTTTTACGTAAGCTCTGAAGTTCGTACTGAGGATAGAGAATCATGGTCAGCCCTGCCAAAACGCTTGCGACGCATCCCAACAGACCTAACATGCGGAGAACCGGTAAGTTAAAATTGGTTGACCGCCTGGGCAACATTGGAGCCTTCAACCAGCCTCATGGCTTCAAGAAAGTTTGATGTGCACGCTAGCTCTCGGTTGCGCCGGATGGCGTTTACAGCGCATGAGTCTCGCTCGACTCGACTGTCAAGTGGAACGAAACTGCGGGCGACTACCATTTCCTTGAAGGTATGAAATGGAATCGAAAGTTTCAGGTTATCAGCTCCAGACACAGCTCGGGGAAGTCCAGCTTTCGATATTGCACAGTGCCCAGGGTGTGTCTGTGTCTGCGGGTGTATTCAAGGATGAAAGCCCAGCAGCTGACCTACCGCTGGCACTGGTGGATTTGAATTTTTCACACCTCATCACGCCTCCATTGCGTATAGACCCCTTGTGTATTGATCGCACTGAACGTTGATCGAACGGGCGAATGCTTGCAGCGCTGAGTAGGAAACCGACCACCCCTTTGCAGGAGGTTGTCTTGCCTACCTTCTTTGCCCGAAGAGGAGTCCAAAACTTAAGTATGAACCATGGTATACCAGAGAATACATTGCCAGCGTCAGTCCGTGAGCACGCCGACGCCCCTCATAGAAGCGCCAACGACGCTGCGACCTAATACCCGAGCGTCAAGCGTCGCTATAGATCTGCAGCTTCTCTTGCCAACCGGCTTCCATGCCACTTCTCAGAAAACTCTTCTCCAGATAGCAAGAGGATAGTCACTAGCCCGACTCAATCATACAGAAACTTCCACGCAGTCCCTCCGAACAGTTGGGTCCACTCGTAACCCCTCGCGAGCCGACTAACAAACTGGGGCCAACGGCTTGAAAGGCGGCTGGGATCAGGCGCTGTAGATGGGCGGAAGAACTCGCAAGAGCAAATCGTTGCAGTCGGGAAAAGCGATCTGGGGGAGGTTCGCTCGCTGAATCGCTGCTGATCGACCATGCTGCCGACCTGGGCTTCCAGTCGTTTGCTTGCAATGCAGAGACATCCGTGAATGGTCCATTCCATCGTAAAATATATCAGTCCCCGCTGAGACGTCTACGCCTCCAAAAAAATTCTCTCAAGTATACGATGCATGACGCCTCACGACACCCACTCAAACTCCAGATCAACCCTGACATTCTTCCACACGCCCTCCATCTCCTCATCATAATTCCCCCCTCCACTCCCCGCAGCCCTCCTCACAGCAACCAGCGAATTCCCGACCGTCGCCATGCGCCTCTGCCTGTCCTGCAGCTCGACGGGGTCGATCGCGGCGGACATCATAGCGCCGAAGAGCGCCTGGGCGGTGGGGTCTGGGAGCCCGCCGAACTTGATCTGGGGAATGCGCGAGCGCGCGAGGTCGAGGAGCGCGTGATCCTGCGGGATGGGGGCGGGAGAGTTGGAGGAGAACGCGAGCGTGAATGGGAAGGCGGGGATGGTGAGTTGCTTGAGGGTGGGGTGGCAAGTGAGGCGCGGGAGGAGTAAGCGCCAGTGGGATGTCTTGAGGTGGAGGGAGGCGAGGTTGGGCCATGCGTGGAGAGGGGGAAACGTCGGCGGGGGGACGGGAGGAGTGGGGGACGTGAAGCTCGATATGGAGAGGACAACGTGCTGGATCATCGTGAACCCCTCGAACAGGCGCTCCACCTCCGCGACGCCCTGGCTGTCTCAGGCCAGTCCACCTCGATCCACAGCACCCGTACGTTCCCCCCACACAGGCGGAGGATCTCGCGCTGCGTGCTCCCCTGCACCTCGGCGCCGAGCATGAGATGGTGCACCGCCCCGGCGTGGTCTGGGTAGAAGCGCAGGAAGGCCGCGGCGCGCTGTTGCGTTGGGAGGCGAAGGGTGCGGAGGTGGAGGGGGATGCAGAGACGGTTGAAGCGCTTGGAGATTAAGGAGGGGAAGAGCGGGATCGGGGGCACGCGGGAGAGCGCGGAGGGCTGGGCGATCAGGTTGCTGGGCGGTTGCGAGTGGATGTGCGCCAGGATTTGGACGAGCAGGTCGTCGGGTAGGTCGTTCAGTGCCGTGCTCATCGTCGACGGTTTTTTTGCCCTTTCTATCGCGATCGCGAGCTACCAGCGTCGTGGTGCGCAATTGGCAGCCCCGCTGCCGGGCTGGCCGGTGACTTGTTTCCAGCGGAGCGTGGGAAATTGCCATGCTGCCACAATCCATACTGCCACAAATCATATCTCTAAAAGTCCTCTAAATCGCCAGTGGAGGATTGCATTCTGAGGGCTACAGGTGACCCCAGTCGGGAGTAAGACGAAGGGAGCCTGGCGCCAAGTTCCAAAAAGAACTACTGTACTCCAGCTTGCACTCAACACCTGTAGCCCCGTACTCGCTTCAAGCTACCAAGTACTTGCAAGCGATTTCCATCATGCAACACAGAATAAGTAGTCAACTCTACTAGGGAATAGCACCTCAAGTGATAGTAACCGCAACCAAGTCGCATTCTGCCTTAAAAGGACGCGGACTAACTCGCTTGCTGGCCGGAGGAGAAAGAGTTGTGTTCTCAAGACACTCAGCATAGCAGCTGTATGATTTTTAAGGGCTGCCTGTTACTTACCGGGGCCATAGTTGTACCCTCCCTTGCAGACTGGCCGCCATACGATCGGCCTAGATGTTCCTCCATCGGCAGTGCCCACGGTGGCGCTCCCCCCTATACGATGAGTAAGGATGTCAGGATCTCGCGTCTCTACAATGCATGAAGGTGTAAGCGCCATCGATGGGCCCAGGCAATGGCCGTCAGGACAAGGAGCCCGATGTTGATCACGCCAGAGGTGTGCATTAGGTAGAGGAGGCTGTGGAGTGCGTAGCGAAGGGTGCTGATGTCCTTGAGAGACCGAGAACAGGCTGGACCGTTGCCAAGTATTTAAAGTCCCTCAAAGACGCGTGTATCGCTCGCAAGTGCATCCTTTCATTGTAGCCGCTCTACCCTGCCATCTTCGCCGCGAACACGGCGTTGTCGCCTTGGTCTTGCCAGTATCGCTAATAGCAGCCGGATTTTGACAGCCACGCACGGTATCCAGTCAACTGTCCTGTATGCCTCTTGATACTGCGAGGGGTTGTGCTGTGGCAACAAGATCGTTACCGGGCACCCTTGACACGTAGCACTTAGGACCGCGCCGACCTGTAAAGCGCCTGATGAGCCAACGCCCTGCTGAGCCATGGATATTCCCCAGTTCTGCAAGCCATATTCAAGATCCAGGCCTTTCCTTCACTTGCCATAGCCACTATGAGGATCCGCCGACTCTTACAACAGGCAGTGGACTGCCAGCGTTGACTCATGCGCCTGCACAATGTTGGTCGCTCCCGTAACTGTGAGTGATCTATTTTGGACGGGACCCCAAATTTAATGTTCTTCTGGTGATGATCACTGAGAGTAACGCTTCCCGAAGACCATAATCTGCTTCGCGATATGGGGCATGCACCCCCTGTGCTTTCAACAACTAGCGCAAGTTCTTGTAACATGAAGTATTAAAACAATTGCAGTTAGAAGTAGAATGTGATTATGCGATCGCAGCCTCCTAAGTGGAAGAGCCAAACATGTTCTGCGAAAGCGGGCGGAGGCTCAGTGAAAATATTCGACTCCATGACTGCCGCGGCCCACGTACCGCCCCCAAACCCAAAGTCTTGAAACCTCAAATCTCATCCTATTGAGGGCTGGTTGTACACGAGGGATTGAATGAGGGCGGCGGGAAATAATCGTTCTCCAAGCCACCGTATGAGGCGATGATGATTGCGCCTGCGGCGCCCGCCCCCTCAGGATGTCATACTAAATACAGTAAGAGTATTGTGAAAAACTTTGTACAGTTTTTAACAGGCGCCGCCAGTCGATAGAGAGAAGACTAAGGACGAGGCAGTGGCGCATTGTGCAAGTTGCAGATGAACGGCTGGCGGCGAGAGGAGGGATGGACTCTGGAGGACTAGCCCGGATTGTGACCTTTAAAGGTACCGAAAGGATATTTCGAACAAGTTTCAGTTTTGAACAAAATGTTTTCAGATTGTAGTCGGGGCGGATGAGCGAGAACCAGAATTGATGTCGATCAAGCAGCCCATAGTGATCTCGCTGCAGTGCGTGAAGCTGTCAATATGTCACGCTCATCTGAATTGAGGCCTTGGGGGAGTCAGCACTCCAAACTATATGACTCAAGCCCAAATAAACTTTTTTGCATGGTGCCTATCTCTGCCCGGCGACAAAAGTGGTGGACTTCAGATAAGGTAGCGCTCTTTCACCGCGCCAAGCATGCACACTGGTGGTCAGTGGACCTTGTAAGCATCTGGAACATCGTCCGCCACATTATATCAAAGGGGCTGTTTGGTACGGGCCGATTATTCTTACAAGTGTCTTCACGATCACGGCTTCGAGACTATCGGTATCACCTCTACACGAAACAGTTGCCAGATACTGCATAGTCCAAGGCACTGAAAGTCCTCAAATTGACCAATCAAGTGGTGCATTACGAGAATCGCAGATAACCCCATCATGACATCCAGAAATGGTGCGATGCTCTGAGTTTTGGAAAGCGGCGAGCACATCAAAAACGCTTAAGTTCCATACAAACATGCTGCCTTGTGCTGGCTTATCGATAATTTGCAAGCATGTTCTATCGTTCAACATGACACATGCAGTAAAATATTGGCAGAAAAGACACGTCAGCTGTTCGCAACCGCAACCAAGCCACATTCTGTTTATAAAGAGGGCGGGACGAGCCAGCCAGTGCTCTGCAAAAAGCTCGACGGCTCAATGAAAATACTCGACCCAGTGAACGTAAATGTCCACAAATCCCACGAAGCATGAGGTAACACAACCCCAGTTTAGATCCTAGTAAGGGGGCTTTGGACACGAGGGATTGTATGGAGGCGCCCGGAAATCAGGCGGCCATGTGTCGTCTATCATGATGACCCGCGACAAGCCTGCGACGACCCCCCACTCGTGGTCAAGTCAACCCATAGAAAGTAAATACTGAAAGGTACAGCCTTACATGTTCTTATAGGTGCCGCTAGTCCAAATCGGGCGAGCGCGAGGAAACTGGAGATCAGGCTGTGAAGCATTTTGCGTTCCCAAACTCCTATCTTCTCTTTTGGCTCTCAAATTAGGATTTCAGATACAGGCTTGAATGGAGCGTCTTCACCCTCATGGCCCGCAGCGGTCGTTGGCTGCGATCGCAGGGTAGGCTCACTCATCGCTGTCCTCTGTTCCTGCTGCGCTTCAACCCATCCATCTACATTACTGATACATTATTATTATTCACTTTTTGCATAGGTACATCAGCAAACGGTTGGAACGAAAAATACTTAACAAAATGCCACTTTCGGGGTTCGAACCAGTCGCGTGGGAACCTGCTCATGCTCGACGCGCACCTCCTGCGCGCGTCTTTCCTTGTTTCCCTCATCTCAACACGCTCGCTTGACGCGATGGCCCGCCCGACGCCGTACCCGGCCCATGTCCCGGATCCATCACCCGACGATGACGAGATTCGCGCGCCGAGCGGGACCGCCGCGCAGGGTGGGCAGGGGGAGGAGCCGGAGCCTGAGCTGGAGGAGGAGGAGGACCCGCTCGTGTACTGGCAGAGCAGCCAGCGCGGGCTGCTCAAGGAGATGATTGGCACACAGGTGTCCAAACGTGCGTTTCTTCCCATCTGTATTCTTAATCTTCGAACGCTCAACCGCTTAGCCCACCTCATAGCGCCCCGCCGCCGCGCCTCCGTCGCCGCCCCCGCGCCGCCCCCTCCCCCACGCGCACCCTTCGCACCGGACCCCACTTCGTCCTCCTCGGCCCTCACCGCCCGCCGCCGCCGCCTCCCGCGACCCCCGAAGCGGCCGCTGCCCACCGCGTCCTCCGCGCCGTCTACCTCCGCCTCGATGAGCTCCGAAGGCGCCAAGCGCCCGCGCACCGCGGCCGCGGGGGCGGACGACTCGCTCGAGTCACTCATGCGCAAGGTGTCGGTGCGGCTGAGGGAGGATGGGGAGCGCAAGAAGCGCAAGCGGATGGTGAAGAATATGCGCGAGAAGATGGGCGAGGTCGTCAATCTGCCGCCGCCGCCCCCGAGGGCGGCAGGGAAGACGCAGCCTCGGGCCGACTCAGCAGTCAAGGTTGTCGTCGACCCACCCCCGCTCCCACCACCACCACCTCCCCGCACTTCTGCACCGTGCGTCCCAACATCTCGCGCAACATCCGTCCCACTCGCCCCCCGC
>JTLS01000577.1:0-16562 GCA_000826855.1 Basidioascus undulatus
TCCGGCGCTCGCAATCCTCTCCGAGCGGGACATCAACGCCACCCCCTCGCCCGCCATCGCGTCCGCGGTGGAGAAGGAGAAGGTCGAGGCGGTGAAGCCTGCCCAGGCGCAGGTGCAGGTGCAGGAGGAGGGCACGGCGGCGGTGGTCGTTTAAAATTGCTGGGTTCGCTTTTGATGGACGCCTTGAGATTGTTTGTTTGTTCGTTCGTTCGGTTGGTAAGAGTTCGGGAGTATAGGGATTTGGAGTTTGGGAGGTGGACGGTGTTCGTTTCGCTTGCTTCATTCGTTTCGTTCGTTGGGAGGTGCTTGAGTTCGATCGGTATTCGATGGCCTGCATTAACTGCGCGCTGTTTTCTGCCGCCACGTGTGATTTTTCTGTTTGGTTGGGCTGCTTTTCAAAGACTGAGGGCTCGTGGACTGCATGGGAGCTCGTCTTGTTTCCCGTTGGCGGACTCAGGCCATTGCAGTTTTCCCTCCATGCGGGCACTGTTCCTTTGGAGCATAGTCCTGCTTCCAAGTTGTTGGACACGGTGTGGCTTCAGTCGAGGCAAGATAAAGACAAACCACGAATGTCGCAATCGCTGCGTCGCCCGACCCCATTTCTTCTCATTTATCTCATCAGGTCTCGGATGCCCCTCACCAACCAGAACGACCGTCTGCATCTACAGGACGATGGGATACTGGACCGGCGATGTCGAAGGGCGCAGCGTTCATGCAGTTGTGCAACAGCGCCCCAGTGCAGCAGGTGTACGTTCAAACGCATTGATGAATCCAAATTTATTACTTATAGGTTCGGTTTACGTGATGAGAAAGCTTTTGGAGAAACCAGGCTGACATTTCCTGCTCAGGATCACACTGCGTCCATGCCCTCCTGACATTCGAGTCTGCGACGTACTGGCTGACGGTCCGTCGAGTGCCTGACTGAGATTTTGAGGACGACATTACATGGTCTTCACCTCTGCCATAACACTTTCCACCAAGTCATCAATACAAGAAAGTGTCTGTCGCAGGTATCCATCCCCACATACATCCCCTCGTACCCGCACCCGCGGTCGTAGCTCAGCCCTCCTCGCTGTCACCCTGCTGCTTGACAAAGTCCACCAACTCCGCAACGTACTCCACCATCCTCTTCGTACCCTCAACACCCCACGCGGCCACCCCAAGCTTCACCAGCCCGCGCACTGCGAGCTTGCAATCGCCCAGCACGACATCTCGGGCGGCAGCGCGCCACGAGCGAGCCGGAGCGGGTGTGGGTGCGTCGAAAGCAGTCTTGACGGTTCTCGCACTCTTAGGGGCGGTTTTGAGAGGCGGTACGTCCGCTGTAGGAGGTGTGGGGATTGCGCGGCGGGTGGTGGAGATGTGGTGGCGGGCGGGCGACGGCGTTGAGCGTCTACGCAGGTGAGTAGTCGGCCGACTGGGGGTGCGCCAGGGATGTAGGTGGGCACGATAAGCTCTGATACCGGTGGCGTGAAAGAGCGAGAAGTAAGTATCAAACACGGCATGGAATGTGTAGATGGGACCAAGGCGCGGATGCACGGCGGTACTCTGACCGGTCCGGGCGCCGGCGAGAGTGCCCTGTGAAGAGCACGGTATACACGAGGTCCGCAAGAGGGTCTTTCGAGAACGGGAACACGGGAAGTGGTGTAGATAATTCTGAAATTGGGGAAACGAGGTGGGAATAAGAATGAGGATGCGGTGCGACGTGTCGGAGGGAAGAGGACAAGCGGCAGCTGCAAGAAAGTTGACACGACGGAGTCAGGTTAGGTTGTTGTTTACTTTTTGTCTTTGCAACTCAAAACGCAGTTTCTCTTGGCGGGCTGCCATGAGATGAGGGGCGGCTAGGAAGCGCCTCCCTGCAGCCGCACAGGCGTTAAGAAGCTGACCGCTTGAGGCCGGGAATGGGGTGCTAAGCGAGAGTCTTCCAAGCCGGTGCGGCTACAATCGCTGGACCCCGAAATCGTAGCGGCACTGGAATCGCTCATGAAAAGCTCCTCACCCGAAGTCGAGATAGACGTCCTCTCTTTCGTGTCGCCAGGATCAGGCGACCTTGCGGATCATACAGTAGACACGCAGGAGATGCTCACTTCGCTCGTCGATGCCCTTCCGGGAAGCGGCTATCCACGTATCACCTTTAGCGAGGCGCTCTATCTCATCAAGCCAACCACGGTGGTGTGCGTGTCCGCAGGAGGTCTTATCACCTTGATGGATAATCCTGCTATGGTGCAGCCTTTATTTACTTGCGAGGGCGTCCAGACTACCGCTGTACGATATGGAAGAGATGTGAACTCTACTGCACACGGTGTCCATGCTGCTCACAGGACACTTTAGCGGCTGGCTGGTGTACAACATTGACCATTATACATCCATCCCCCCAATTGATGACCATTCTCGCCTCCTTTTCGCGTCATGGAGACGCCGGGAGCCCTTGGCCGCACGCATAAAACTTCTCGAGGAATTCTGCGCCCACCACCCACGGCTCCCGTTTTCTCCCGCGCAAATCTTCAACCTTAGTGACAGGTGGCGTCAGACAGCTTTTCTGCTTCAGCAGTGGTACCTCTGCAAAATGAAGAAAAAATTAGCCGTAGGTCGAGAGGAAGGGCGACCGACCGAGCACTTACGAAGGATGAAAGGAAGAAGGTGATGCGGGTCGCCCTGCGAGGCGGTGTGCAAAGCCCCAGCGATGGCCGTGGCCTCGTCCTCTGAGAAGCTCGCCCGAATCTGAAACTGTATAAACCCGTCAAGCACCCTTTGTAATATGGGAACCGGCAGCGCAGCTTGTCCCCCGCGAGCATGTCGAGCTCGTCGGCCGAGTGCTTGAACAGCAGCGGGACGATCGCGTCGACCTGTTCAGAGCGTATCGCATGAGGGGACGTCTGGGACCCTCTCTATGCATAAAAACATACATACCTTCCCCCTAAACTCAGACGCGTCGAACATGACGCTCCACTCCATTCGCGGCTCTTAAGGACCAGCTATCCCGCGCGCAACCATTAGTCCGACCTGGTCTTCGTCCGCAGACTGGAAAGAGAGAAATGGCATGCCTCAGAATGGAACGCATGGTGCTGCTCCACGTTCACCACCGAACCGGGCACCTTCGCGTCGATCTTCGGGAAGAGGACGCTGTCTTCCGCGTCATGGTGGTTCTGGCCCCCCATGCCTGTCCAAGACGCAGTCTTACGTGACTCATGAAGAGTATAGACAAACTTCGAGGAACTTGGCCGTGAGTCTCGCACTTATGGAAGTTCAAGAAGTCGGCGGCGTCGCACTTGTCCGCGAAGAAGTAAGTGCTGAGCCACTGCAGAGCACACAGTCTCAGCGGTCTGTTCAAAGGGCATAATTAGAGGACAGAATCACCGAGTTCCAGACTACTACATGCATCCTAATTTTCACAACTGCTCATCCCACAGCCGGAAGTAAGCTTCGAAACGGGCAGACGCACCAAGCCATCGCCCACGCTACCCTATCCGACGCAAGCTGCGGGCGCTCGGCGGCGGCATAAGCCCTAAGTCACTATTAAATACATATAATCCCTTTCTTCAAGCGCGATTGGAGAGTTACGTACCTGATACGCTCGACGTAAGCTTTGAGTGCCGGGTGGGCGAACTTCCCCTGGTCAACAGCCGTAGTAGACATTAGGCTTTGCAGTGCGTTAACGATGGTGAAAGCTGGAGATGGACCAGTGATGAGAAGAAGGTGATTGGAGCGGACTCCTCAGACGATGGACAATCAGTGGACGACCAGGAACCAGCTTCCAGTGCACGCCGTCTGTCCTGTCCCGCTTCTTCGCGGTTCGCATGGCTTCCTTTACGTAGCCAAATGTTCGATTTGAGCATGGCATGACGATAGGCAACCGCCAGGGCGCGTGCATACATGGGCGAGATGTCGGACCGGCTGCGCCCTTCACAGCCGGTCCGGTGCAGTGGCCAGTCCTTCCGCTGGCACTCGGCAGAGCAAACTTGCGACTGGGGTAAGGTGTGACTGTTGAGCTACGCGGTGGGTTTCTGGGCAGGGAAAGGTAGACTTACCGTGCTTGCACTGCCCGCAAATGCGATGCTTCGGACCACCGGGAGGAACGCGCTTTTCGCAGGTCTGGCACACGCCATATCTGCGAGCAAGGGTCGCGGCGCTCGGGGATGTACGACATGCTCAAGAGGTTCACGGCTGGAACCAGGACGACGAGCGGAGACAAGGGGCGTGCAAGGCTGTGCGGCCTGGATAGGCAGGACGAGTTCCGATGGCTCCGATTTGCTCAGCACGCGGTGCAGACCTTGAACGAGTACATGTTGTTCACAAGAATATTGAACAATCGTTGGATCTGCGGCGCACTGTGTAGGTTTTCACAGAGTCAGCTTTGGCTGTTGCCGGCACAAGAAGGAGCGACTTGCTGGAGACCGATCCCCATAAGCTTATCACCCTCAGCTATTGTTCAAATCATACATACTCCTACTCAAGCCCTGTTCACATTTATCCCAAGCTACCGGGGCAAAACGTACCGCGCGAGGACATTGCCACTGCGATCTGCACTGGCTGTGGACCGTTAAGTCCTTTCACGCTTCATTCACACACCGACTCGGTTCGGTGCATTACGATGCAATGTTTCACCAAGTTAATATATGGACTCCCGCGATTTGAGCTCGCTCAAAGTCAACATTAATATTGGAACGGTCTCCTGCGCGCTGGCTCTTCAACTCGCTTCTCGGTCGCATTCTCGGTCGCCTTCTCGGTCCCCTCTCCGCACCTTGACACAGTCCTCCTCATCGGCGTATTTTCCCCAACCTTTGCTGACAAGACCGCCAGCAATCGCTGCTATCTCTAAGAACGTGTATTAGTGACAAGCCAGTAACAGTCAAGTTAGCCCAGGAACGGCACGTGCCCCTCTTGGCTAGCGCCTTTTATGTGCCGTCGCAACGCGTGGGGACGCGGCCGCCTCATTTGCTATCGCCGGCCTTTGCAAAAGATACACGATTGCCTGATCTTCTCTTTATCATCATCTTCTCGTGTTCTTCTCTCCTGAGATACCCTACTGACCGCGTCTGCTCGCCTCGTTCCTGTTGACGCCGGCTTCTGACCATGATCGGCTTCTCCGTCGCCCTGCTCGCGACTTGGTTCGCTACTGCCGCCGCGCAGGAATCTCACCTCGTCTCGAAGCGCTTTCACGGCGCTGAAGAGCCCGCTCATGGGCTTGCGAAGCGGTTCATTGATGATGTGTGTTGATCGCAATGTTCCTTCCAAGCTCAACGGAACTGACATGCGCATACCCCGGCCGACAGAATGGCAACCTGAACATCTGTGCGTTCGATCGAGAGGTCAAAGCCCCCACACAACGATGCTGACGACGCCCAACAGCGATCATCCACACCAACGACATCCATGCCCACCTGGACGAGTTCCGCAGCTCGGGCGGGGACTGCCGGGAGGGCGACGCGTGCTTCGGCGGCTACGCCAGGATCAAGGCGAAGGTCGCCGAGCTCCGGGGTGGCCGCGAGGAGGACACGCTCTTGCTGGATGTGAGTATTGCATTGAAACGCCTTTGTGCACTGATTGGGACTGCTGCTGACTGAAAATTCAACTTTGCAGGGTCAGAGTTGCCACCGGTCATTGCTTCTTCGAGCGCTGAGTGGCTCACTGCTTGCTTGCTTATCGCAGCTGGCGACCAGTTCCAGGGGACGATGTTCTACTCTTAGTGAGTCAGCTCAGAACTACAAAGCCTTGGAAATGCTGAGCTCATTCGATGCTACACAGCTACAAGGGAGAGAAGATCGCGGAGACTATCAACCAGCTCGGGTACGACGCTGCAACTATCGGTGCGCTCTTCTATACATCCAACCTTTACGCTTGTGCCGACCATGTCAGTCACACAGGAAACGTTCGTGTCTTTAAATGTTTATATTGATATGTTAGGAGCTGAGGATTCGATACACAGCATGAGTTCGACGACGGCGACGACCTCCTCGCGGCCTACGTGCGTGAAAGCTTCGTACCCACCCCTCCATCAGCCACTAACACACTTCATACAGCTGGCCAACCTCACCTTCCCCATCATCTGCGCAAACATCGAGACGGACAATAAAGCGCTCGCCGAGCAGCTCGTGCCGTACCAGACCTTCCCGCAGTTGCCCGTCCAGCTTCCACCCTCCTCTACTGCTTGGAGTTCAGTGGCTGACCTTCATATTTTACAGCGACCTGGCCATCGTCTCCGTAACAACTCCTACGACAAAGAACATCGCTTCGCCGGGCAAGGTTCATTCAAGCCCTTTTCCATAGCCCTTCGTCTTGCACTCACGCTTCATCCCTCGCTTCCCGCAGAACACCAACTTCCTCGACCCCGTCGAGACTGTCCAAAGGACTGTGGACGAGATCAAGTCGAAGGAGAACGTCACGCGGATCATTGCGCTCACGCATATCGGTGCGCATCCTCGCCTTTCCAACTCCGGTTGCTGCGCGGCTGAAAGCCTGCGCGACAGGGTACGACGAGGACATCAAGCTTGCGAAGGCTACGAAGGGGGTCAGCCTCATCATTGGCGGGCAGTGCGTTAGACACTTCGCTTCTCGCTCTTATCTGTAAGAGCTGAAATCGTGCTAAACGTGACGCTTTCAACCATGCAGCTCGCACACTCCTCTCGGCAACAACACGGGCGACGTCGGCCCTTACCCCACTATCGAGATCAACGCCGACGGCGTGCGTTTCCTCTCCTTCCTCAACCCAAACCTCATCCCGCATCTTACAACCGCAACTGACCCCATCCGGATCCTCCCTTAGGATGAAGTGTTCATCGTGACCGCCTGGCGGTGGGGCCAGTACCTGGGGCACATCGACGTCGCGTGGGACCCTTCCGGAAAGATCGTAGCGTACACGGGCGGCCCCATCGTGATGGACAACACGACGTCCGTGGACGCGGATCTCGACGCGCAGATCAAGGAGTGGCGCGGGCCGTTCGAGGCGTTCGCGGGGGAGGTTATTGGGCAGGCGGAGGAGACGCTGGGGCAGGGGGATTGCCAGCAGGAATTGGTGAGTGCTTATTGGGGGGTTGAGGGGAGGGGGAGAGGGAGGCTGATTCGAGTGGGAGACGGGACAGTGCGGGTTGGGGGCGTTCATGACTGTTAGTTTTGGACGCTGGGATGGGGAAGGAGAAGAAGGAACTGAAAGTGGGAGGTGCAGGACGCCATGCTCGAGTACCGCCTGAACTCGAGCGCGAGCGTGGTAAGCCAGCGAGAATCTCACAAAATCCCCCAGCCTTTTCTGATTTTTGGCCTTTTCACAGGACGGCGCGATCATCAACTCCGGCGGTGTGCGCTCCCCCATCGAGGCGGGCAACATCACGCGCGGGGACGTGCTCAACGCGTTCCCCTTCGGTGCGCAGCGGTTTTTTTCAAACCCCCTTCACGCTTCGCCCTGGCACACTCACTGCGTCTTGTCTGCTTGTCCAGGCAACGCTATCGTCGACGTCCAGTTCACGGGGCAAGAGCTCATCGACATCTTCGAAGGGATCGCCTCCAAAGTGTCGCAGACTAACGGGAAGGTCCGTCTCCCCCCTCACCTCTCTTCCCTGCCTTCCCTCTCCCCCGCCCTCTCTCCCCACCGAGTAACCGTCACACCCTCCAGCCCATCACCTCCTTCCTCCAAATCTCGCACGGCATCAACATGACCTACAACCCGTCCGCGCCCGCGGGCTCGCGCCTCATCGACCTCCAGATCGGGCAGCCCGAGCCCGCGCCGGTGCAGCTCGATAGGACGTACACGCTCGTTACGCTCGACTTTTTGGCTGGTGGAGGGGACAACTTCTTTGAGAAGGAGGCGAGCGCGGTACTGGATACGCAGGCGGACATTTTGATCTGTGAGTAGTGACCGGGTTGATGCTTTCTTCTGAATCGGCACGCTGACACTGCGTTTGTGCTTGCAGCATACGTACGGCCCCCCTTTCCCAACTCCTCCATCCTCTCGCATAGCTTCTGACGCTCTTCCAATGTAGATCGCCGCCCACTCCCCCGTCTCCCCCACCGACGAGATCCGCATCTCCCAGACAGACTCGACCGAGTCGATTGTCGGCGCCGGCGGCAGCGGCGGGAACAACGCTGCAGCTGGCGGGTTGCTTGCCTACGCGCGGGCGGGCACGATGAGCGCTGCGCTGGTTGTGGGCGCATTTGGGCTGGTTCTCTAGTGGAATTGCATGGAGCAGAATTTAGAGGGCTCATTCATGGGGTTTGTGGAATGAAAGAACTGAGTGGCTGCAGCGGCTGCGGTATTCGAAGCGCCTGCCATCTGGTTCACATCCGGAAGGCTGAGAATGAGTATAATTTTCTTTGAGGATTGTTTCGCAAAAACGAATCCACTCTACAGAACCCCACGAAAACGCGCTCGCAGAATCCACGCTATTTGGCGCCCCTCTCACCCCTCTGAAACCGAAATCCCAACGCGCGCCGAACGCGTCTTGCCCACCTTCGCGTTCATTACGCCCTCCTCCCTTCCTTCCACCATCCACGCTCTCCTAAAATGTCCAGCTTTTTCAACTCCGGTCTCCGCGCGCCCAAATCAACCGTAGTAGTAGACGAGAAGCTAAAGCCATGGGTCGAGCGCTAGTCCGTCCCTTCCCTTCAACACGGCTTCCTGTGGACGCCGAGGCAGGCTAACGCGTCGGGTTGGGGACGGGGGAACAGTCGCCCGAAGACCATCGATGAAATCTCGGCGCAGGAGCATACCGTTGCGGTGCTGAAGAAGACGTTGGGGTGCGCGAATGTGCGTTCCACCTTGGGCGATGCGGGAGAGAAGGCGAGGCTGAGCGGGACGGGTGGGTAGCTCCCGCACATGCTCTTTTATGGGCCGCCGGGGACAGGGAAGACGAGCACGATCTTGGCGCTGGCGAGGCAGCTGTTTGGGTGCGTTCTCTGCATGATTCTTGGGGGAAGGGGGGGAGGGGAGAGTGAGTGGTGGGAAGAGGGGAGGTGGCTGACACTGGGGTGGTTGGCGCGGGGACAGGCCGGACCTGATGCGCAGCCGCGTGCTCGAGCTCAACGCGTCTGACGAGCGCGGCATCACCGTCGTCCGCGAGAAGATCAAGAACTTTGCGAAGGAACATCCGAGGGCGGGGGACGGGTCCGGGTGCGTGTCCCTGCCTTTCTCTTCCCCATTCCCCATTCCCCTCGCGCTTTACTTTATTCTGGGTTAGAGGACTTGGGGGCTGATGGAGGGAGCGGTGGTCTGGGAGCAGCGAGTACCCCGTCCCGCCCTTTAAGATCGTCATCCTCGACGAAGCGGACAGCATGACGCAGGACGCGCAGTCCGCGCTGAGGCGGACGATGGAGACGTTTAGTCGGACGACGCGGTTCTGTTTGGTTTGCAACTATGTTACGAGGTGCGCGCGCTTCTCCACTCTCTTCAAGGGGGAGGACGGGAAAGGCTGATGAGTGGGGATAGGATTATCGAGCCCGTCGCGTCGAGGTGTAGCAAGTTCCGGTTCCGCCCACTCGACACGAGCAGCACGCGCGTGCGGATAGAAGAGATTGCGGCGAAGGAGGGGGTGCAGTATGAGGCGGGGGTACGTTTCCTTCCATCCATTCTCCCCTTCCCCCTCCTGTCCCTTCCTCACCCCTTCCTCGCGCGCCCGCAGGTGCTGGACAAGCTCATTTCAACCTCCGACGGCGATCTCCGGCGCGCAATCATGTACCTCCAGTCCGCCTCGCGCGTGCACGGCTCGACCGCCACGCCCGTCTCCGTCGCGTCCATCGAGGAGATCGCGGGCGTCGTGCCCGACGCGGTGATTGCTAAGCTCGCGCGCGCGTGCGGCGTCGAGGAGGACGGCGCGGCGATCATGCAGGATGCGAATGCGTTTGGGGCCGCCCGAGGGGCTGTGAGGAACGTCATGCTCGCTGGGTACTCGAGCACGCAGCTGCTTTCCCAGGTGCGTTGCCCTCCCCTGACCGCCGTGATTGTTTCGACGCCGGGGCTGATTGGGGGGCTGTGGGGTTGGGGAACAGTTCCACGACCACGTAGTGATGCACGAGCACCTGACGGCGAAGCAGAAGAGCCTGGCGGCGATGGCGATCGCCGAGGCGGACAAGGCCCTCACGGATGGCGCGGACGAGGAGCTGCAGGTCCTCAACCTGTGTTTGAGGGTCAAGGCGGCGGTGCAGGCTTGATGATGTATACCCGTTTCTGTTCGCCGCATTTGTGCTATTATACGCCTATTTTCGTATTTGTCTATGCGTGTGAGGGAATAGCGAAAGAAAGAAGACATGAAGGCAGCGCGTGCGGACGGACGGCCCGCGGACGAAACACGAAACGCGCCGCACTTTGCTCGCTCGGACGCGTTCAGCGCTGCCTCGCGTCTCTTTCCGCCCCTTACCATCATCGCCCGCTCGCCTGCCCGTCCGCCTTTGCGCCCTCTATACCCGTCCGCACGCCAATGCCACCAGACACGCTCATGAGCGAGCAGGACCAGAATGCAGCTGCGTCGCTCAAGCGCAAGGGTGCGTCGCGCGCGTTCTACGCGCGAGGGAAGAAGCTCATTTAACGCTGGAGGGTCAGACGCGCCTGAGGACGCCGCCCCGGAGGAGGGGTTTGGGGCGTTGTCGAGCCCTGAAGGAAAGAAGGAGGCAGTGGCCAGTGCGGCGAAGAAGCCGAAAGTGTCTAGTGAGTCCTGGTCGTTGGGCTGGAGAAGGGCCAGGAGGGGCGCGATACTGACGCGCATGTTGGTGGACTTAAAGCGCTGAGCAAGACACCTGTGATCGAGCTCAAGGGCACCAAGATCACTTGCAAGCAGAAGCCCGTCGCGCTCGACAAGCTCATGTCCACTATGTCCGGTGCGTCCACACCCTTCGCCTTCCCCATCCCTAACCATGCTTACCCCCTGCGGCCCCGCAGAACTCCTCGCGTTCCACACGCACACCAACAGTCTCTCCGCTCCGCTCGCATCCTTCCCGGACGCGCACCTCCCCCTCCTCTCCAAGCTCGCACATGAGAACGACAAGGACAAAGGCTTCGCGGACCTTGCGCGGGGCGTGAAGGCTGCGCTGGTGCCTGTGCAGGTCGGGCTGGGGGACAGCCAGGAGGAGGAGGAGAAGCAGGGTGCGTTGAGAAGTTCCATAGAGGAAGGGAGGTGAGGATATAAGGAATCTGACATGGAAAGGGGAGGGCAGCAGACGTGATCCCCAACAACGTCGTCTCCGCCGCGCTCAAGAAGGTCGTCAAGCGCGTCGACTACGGCCTAACGAGCGACGCGCTCCCCTCCAGCCTTTCATCATCCGCCATTCCCGCCGTGCGTCCATCTCCCCCACACCCGCCCCCTTCATCGGCCTACTAACTGACTCCCTCCCCGCCCCCCGCAGGCCCTCACCGTCTACCGCTGGGAAGCGCTCGACGCAGCGCACCTCCCGCCCGAGGCGCGCGACGGCCTCCTCAAGCGCGCGGAGGAGCGCGCTGCTGCGCAGAGGGACGTGGTGGAGCAGTTTAAGGCGATGGGCGAGAAGGAGCAGGAGGAGCTGTTGGGCGCTGGGAAGCGCAAGAAAGCGGCAGTGGCGGAGAATCCGAAGCAGGTGCGTCGGCGCGGCATGGCATGGCGGGGTCCGAGATGAGGAGTTTGAGCGGCGCGGGAATAGGAACCGATGTCGCTGGGCTCGGACGGGGACGTCGCGATGGTGGGCACATCGATCTCGACGCCGAAGTCGAACGGTGGTGCTGCTGCGAAGGGGAAGACGGACGAGGTGTGTTTCGGCTCGAATGTGGGAGAGCGGGGCGGGGCTGATCGTGTTGGGAGGGCAGGACGCTGCGGCGAAGGCCAAGGCGAAGGCTGAGAAGCAGGTTGCGCAGGAGAAGAAGGTGTGTTTTCAAGCGACCTTCCATATCTCTTCGGAAGAACGCTGACAGATGTTCGCTCACTGGGTGCATAGGCCGCGGAGCAAGCTGCAAAGAAGGCCGAGCGCGAGGCGAAGAAGGCCGCGGAGGAGGAGCGCAAGCGGCTGAAGGAGGAGCGCGTGAAGGAAAAGGAGGAGAAGGAGCGGAAGGCTTCGGAGGTGCGTCTTCTGGCTTCTCCGTCGTGTACTCACATCGTGACTGATGGTGGAGGATGCGCAGGCCAAGCAACGCCAGCGCGGCTTGATGAGCAACTTCTTCAGCAAGGCGTCGAAGCCTGAGACGCCGAGCAAGCCTTCGACGTGTAAGTATTCGTTGCTCCCTTGCAGAGAGGATTTGGCCTGACTTGAGGAACGGTTATCAGCCGCTACCTCCTACTTTCAGCGCGCGTTTAGGGACTTCCACGTCAAGACCGGCGTCACGCTCGCGCCGATTAACCGCTTCAGGAAGGGCCTGCCCAAGCCCGACACCGACCTCTGGGACGCCGAGCCCGTGCCCGGTGCGTCCCTCCCGATCAGTACCAGTCTGCTCCGCACGCGCCCGCGCTGACCCGGACCATCTCCGCCCGCAGACCCCCTTCCCTTCTTCCTCGCGTCCGTCCCCGCCACCCGGCGCACGCACCGCCCGCGCCGCTCTGCCGAGGGCATGGCGATCTCGCCGCCGTACGAGTTGCGTGAGATGATGCGCAAGCTGGGCGAGGCGGAGGCGGTCGGGAACGAGGCGGAGGCGAAGAGCATCCTCGAGGCGTTCAAGAGCCGCGGCGGGGGGAAGATCAAGTACAAGTTGCTGTGGTTCCATGAGGACACGCGGCCGGGGTACTGGGGTGCGTGCCCCGCTTTTCTTTTCCTTCCGTCTCTGTGCGCCGAACTGATGTGGGGTGGGCTTCCCAGGCACATTCACCAAGTCCTCCTCGAGTGTGGGCCCGCGCACGCCGTTCGCGCAGGACAAGCTCGTCTTTGACTACGCGTACGACTCGGAGGAGGAGTGGGAGGAGCCCGAGGAGGGCGAGGGGGACGACATCGCGTCTGTCGGCGCGCGCTCAGACTCGGACAACGACGACGCCGACTCGGACGCCGACAGCTGGCTCGTCTCGGACACGGAGGACGTCGGCGGGGAGGATATCGACCTCGACGCTGTCGAGGGCGGCGCCGACCCGAACGATCCCTTCGCCCACGCGAAGAAGGGCAGCAGCAGCCCCAGCAAGGAGAAGGAGCGCGCACGCAGGAACAAGGACAAGGCGACGCGGAAGAAGAAGGCCGTCCAGGCTGTCGCGCCGTTCATTGCGGGGCCGCAGTGGGAGGCCGAGGTCGGCAAGATCGAGTACGAGCCGTTTAGAGCGTTCCAGGTTTGCTTGTTGAACGGTGCGTTGTGCGGGGGGCTCTTCTTCCTTCCGGGCGGGAGCAGGAGACTGATGGTGGGTGGGTTTGCTGGACAGACACCCCATTCCCTATTGACCCCTTCAAATTCACCTCCACCGCGACCGCCTCGCTCAACCCCACCCCCGCCGCCGCCGCCGCCCCTTCCGCCCGCCCAGCAATCATCACCGCCTCGACCTCCTGCGGTGCAAAAGCCCCAGCAACAATCACCGCCTCGACACCCTGCGGTGCAAGAGCCGCGCTCGCCTCCACCTCCTCCCCAATGCCCCCGCCCTCCTCCTCCACCCCCACCAACACCACAAGATCCACCAAAGCCGCCTCCTCGACCTCCTCCCTTCAGGCACAAGCAGACAAGTTCCCTTCCGACCTCCTCCCCGCCTTCCTCCGCGCGATCGACGGCTCCGAGCGCACGCGCGTCCTCCTCGTCGAGGACCTCCGCCAGGCGTTCCCGCGCGCGAGCAAGAGTTCGATCGAGGCGAAGCTGCGCGAGTGCGCGAAAAGGAACGGGCAGAAGCAGGGGGCTAAGTGGGCGGTGCTTGATGAGGCGTGGGTGAGTCGAGAGAGAGACGCGGTTCTGTGGGGGAGAGAAGGGACGCTGATGAGCGGTGAGTGCGGTGCGGGTAGAGGAAGATCGGGTTGAGCGGGCCGGGGACGTCGGTGTCGTCGTAGGCAGGGAGGGAAGGGATAAGGGATGATACCTTCGTTTCGTGCAGCTGTGCTTTCGCTTTCGCTTTCCTTTTACATCTGTCTCCCCGCATCTTGAACCAGGTTTACTTCTGCATTCTGAATCATCGAACATTATCTGTTATACTTCCATATTTGATGTTTTGAGCCGAATTGTGCGCGACTGCGTGCCCGCTGGCTGGTGAGATGCGATGCGATGCGGACCCGGGAGGAGGTTGTCGACAACCAAGGAGACGTACAGAGCGTTCTTCTGTCAAGCTTCAGACCTGTTCGTATTCATTTACGGTTATATCTGCATACAGAGGAGAGGGCAGAGAAATTCTTGAGAGGCTTCGAAATCGTCCAAATCAGTGTTCCCTTATCTTCGGATCCTGCCGTCGGGCCGTAACCTTGCCTCTGCGTCTTCCACAACCCATCGTTCCTCGCTCACGTGCCAGCATTCTTATTTCCCAACGCTCATCTCGTATCCTGACCGCTCCAACTCGATCATGGCTAACAAAGGGCCCATCGCCCTCCTATCGGGTACGACCTATCGAAGAACCGACCCATCGCCGTTTATCGCGCGAACCGCCTGCTCGTGCTGACCTCTCGCTTCGATCGCCAGGCACGTATCACCCCGAGCTCGCGCGTGCAATATCTGAGCGGCTCGCTATCCCTCTCACACCGTGCACGACGCCGAAGTTTTCCAATGGGGAGATCGGGGTGAACCTCAAGGTGTGCACTCCGGATGGTCCAACGTCATTTTCACGCGCGATAAGCTTATCGGCGCGCTTCGGTGGGCAGGAAACCGTCCGCGACAGCGATGTCTACGTGATCCAGTCCAGCACGCGGGAGGCGGACGAGGCGATCATGGAGATGCTCATCTTGTACGAGGAAGAGGGGGTTGCTTTCCCAGGGCGGACGCTGACGGGCAATGGGGCGGTGTAGGATCGCGGCGGCCAAGTCGTCTTCGGCGTGCAACGTGACTGCTGTGCTGCCCAGTTTCCGTGAGCATTTCGAACCCGGAATAAAGGATGTACATGAGCTGATTAGTACTTCGCAGCTTACGCCCGCAACGACAAGAAGGACCGCAGCCGAGCGCCGATTGCAAGTGCAGCTTTCAAACTTTCGCTCGAGTGCGACACTGAACTGTGAGGCTCCAGACCGCCAAGCTCCTCGCGAACCTGCTCATGGTCACTGGCTGCGACCATGTCATCACTTTCGATCTACAGTACGTCTCGGCCTCCTGAGCCGCAAAGGCACGCACGTTGACATTGTTGAAACTCGTACAGCGCGCCGCAGATCCAAGGCTTCTTCAACATCCCCGTGGACAACCTGTGCGATACTATCTGTTGCTGTTTCGAAACCCTCGGGGCTCATGATAGGATACGGGGACGATGCAGGTTTACTGACCCGCTGGTCGAGCACCATATCCGCTTCCGGATCCCCAACTACACCGAAGCTGTGCTCGTCTCTCCGGATCCTGGCGGTGCGAAACGGTGCGTTCCATTCTTCTGCGCTTGGAGATACCGCTCGGCAGGCCTAACTCTGAAACGACCGCGGCAGGACGACGACGCTCGCAGACCGGCTGGGCATCGACTTCGCGCTCATCCACACGAGTCGGGACGAGGAGACAGTGGTAGGAGAGGTAGAGGGCAAGGTGCGCTGCTCCGCAAACACAGATGCAACGAACGATGGAGAACTGATGCATTGCTCTAGACGTGCGTCATCATCGACGACCTCATGGAGACCGGCGAGACTGTGAAGCGGGCTTCGCTCGCGCTGCATCGGGCGGGCGCGGCAGATATCTACGCTATTGTAGCACATGGTGCGCTCCCTGTTAAGGTCATTTGCGTGATATCCATAAGCGATGGACTGACTGTCTGTCTTGCAACAGGCATCCTCTCCCCAGGGGCGCTCGCCATGCTACCGACGCTGCCGCTGAAACAGCTGATCGTCTGTCATTCACATCCCCATTCCCTTGAACTCGGCAGCTCATCCAGCCTTTCTTCAGGTCACCAACACTGTACCGCAAGACGAAAACCTGAAGGGGGCCGCTGGGAAGCTGGCTGTTCTCGACATCAGCAGTGTCCTGGCTGAGGCAATCCGGCGGCATCATCACGGTGAATCGTGCGTTAGTCTCCGAGCGCTCCTCAGTCAGACAGGCAGTGTCTCTCTCTGACGAGGAACATGGGCAGTATGAGGTATCTGTTTGGGCCGGCTTGGGATCAGTTCCGCTGAAGGTGCTGGGTTGCGAGATTGATTTGTGTCTGTTCGCGTCTTTTGCTGTTAATAGTTAGGCGTTAAGAGCTCTGCATGCGACGCCGCTAGTGGGCAACAGGAGGGGTAGAGTACACGAGCGAGAAGGGGCCGGGCCAGCACCAAAACCACGTGGGTGAAAGCTTTGCACAAGCAGGAGAAGACTAGGCTATGTAGGGATGAGACGTGTTCGGATGCTTGACGGAGGGTGGCGCGGAGGATGGGACCGGCGGTGTGGGGCGCAGCATTGAGGAGGCGGTCGATGAGGTTGATGCCAGGGATGGTATGGTCGTTGCCGAGGGTGATTGGGGTGTCGGGGAGCGTGGTGGTGATGGCTGTGTTGACGCAGGTGGTGTGGATGCGGCGGAAGGGGCGACCGCAGAGGCAGGTCCGGCCTTGGGCCGTCTTGCCTCTACGCC
>JTLS01000578.1:0-16531 GCA_000826855.1 Basidioascus undulatus
GATCGAAAAGAAGAGAAGGGGAGGGGAGGTGGAAGAGGGGACGCACACTGCTCGATGGAAATGTTCTCGTCGTGCTCGCCTTGGTCGGCTTTGGTCGAGGGCGTGAAGAGCGGCTCGGGGAGCTTCTCGGACTCGCGCAGCCCAGCGGGGACGGGCATGCCGTGCACCGTGCCGTGCTTCTTATACTCGCTCCATGCGGAGCCTGTTCCGCCCCCAAACCCTCCTTCAGTCCTTGTGCCTTCTAAAACCGGAAAGAAGAAAAAAGTAAACGCACCGGTGATGTACCCCCGCACAATAGCCTCGACCTTAACGACCTCGCTCTTGCGCACCTTCATCGTGCGGCCCTCAAGCTGGGACGCGTACTGCCCAAGTGCAGGCTCCGAGTCGAGCGAGGAGGAGATGACATGGTGCGAGATTTCGAGGGGCGGGGAGGTGGGGTCGGAAGGGTCGGAGGGGATGGAGAAGGGGAGGAGGAGGTCGAACCAGAAGAGGGAGAGTGCGGTGAGGAGGCGGCCCTTGGAGGGGATGCCCTGCGATCCATTTCTATCTGAGTATTTCGTTTTGGGAAAGGAAGAAGAGGGGGAAGAGAGGGGATGGGAATGGGGGACACACATTGCGCATGATCACGTCGTACGCGGAGATGCGGTCGGTCGCGACAAAGAGGAGGGCATCGTCGTCGGTCGTGGACGCGTATAGGTCGCGCACCTTGCCCCGCCCGAGGAGCTTCAGCGACGGGCAGTCGGTCTGGGTGAGCACGGGGGGAGCCATGGTGTGTCGAAGTGGCGGAGGGTGGGAGTCAAGCTGAGTGGTACAGCAAGGGTGGGGAAGCAGTGGGGAGTTAAGGCCGAAGGGAGAAGGCAGTCGGCGTTCTGGAGTTCATTGCTCAGAGTAGCCTTGTCCAAGCACCCGCTTTTGCCCGGTGCCTTCTCCCTTCGTCCCCTCCTCATCCTCATCCTACACCTCAGCCCCTCTCACCGCGCACTGCCCTGCCACTCCCCAAAATGCATCTCCGACCGCGCCTGCCCTCCTCGACCCCCGCGTGCCCGCCCCTCTCCCGCACGCTCTCCTTCTCCGCCCCCGCCCTCCTCCCGCCCAAGCTCAAGTACAGCAAGGGCGCCGCGGGCGCGTACGACATCCGGAGCCTCGAGCAGTTCGCGGGGGACGACACCACCGCCGAGGGGCACATGGTCCTGGAGGCGCGGAGGAAGTGGCTCGACTACATGCGCAGGGCGGAGTACGAGCTTCCTTTGCTCGAGGGTGCGTCTCCGTTTCCCCCGCACCAGCCACACCCTCCCTCCTCCCCTTACCCTTCCCCTCACCTCTTCTCAAAACCCACAGTGCACCGCGTTCCCTTCGTCCCCCCCTCCCCGAAGCAGACCCTCGCGATCCGGACGCTGTCCTACATGGGCGCGCAGCACCCGGCCGGGCGCAAAGCCTCGCTGACCACCGCCATCTCCTCTCTGCCCCTCAAGTCCGCGGCCGCGAAGCACAAGTTCAAGGTGCTCGCCGGCGCGCGGTGGTCCGGCCCGCTCCGGCCGGAGGAGGGCAAGGGCCTGTGGCATGGCAAGGGCGATGAGGACGGGACGATCAAGATTGCGTGTGAGGAGTTCCCGGAGCGGGCGATGAATGTCAAGTGGTGCGCGGACGTGCTGGAGAGGCTGGTGGAGGCTGCCAATGTGCGTTTCTTTCTCTCCTACCTCCTTCTCCCCTCTTCTCTTGGCTCCCCTCTCCTTCCCTCCCGCTCCTCCCATCCTCCTCTTTCTCCCCCCGCGTTCCTTCCCCCTCCCCCTATCTCCTCCTTCCACTCCACCCCTCATTTTTCCATATCCTTATCCACGGACATACATCCTCACCCCCCTCTCCCTCCTCCTTAGGACCAAACCGAATCCTTCGCCGACATCCCACTTGACACGCGGCACATCGACGCGCACAAGCGCCGGGCCGGCGACGGGCGCCACCGCCTGGCGGACCTCGCACGCCCCGGCGGCGGGCGCAGGCCGTCGCTCGCGCGCGACTTTCCGAAGCGGTGGCTGCCGGAGGGGGCAGAGTATGTGGGGGCATAGAGGGATGGAGCGGGGGAGTAGGGAGATGCACACTCGTTGCTTTGTGATGAAGGCTGGGATGCGGGGCTGCGGTCGGTCGAGGTGTGAGCGGACTGACTTGGAGTGGAACTCTAGACACCGGGCGAGTGGTAGTGACTCCGTCGCGCTGCGGCACCCTTCCGCCATCTTCACTTACCCGGCACGCTCCCACAAACTCACATAGCGCCCTCCTTTTCGCGCTATGCATGGGCATTATGAAACTGAAAGGCGAGGTCAAAATCTCACAGAAACTGCATTCGAAAGCTTTGACGCCCACCGGTGCAGCTGCATTGCAGCAGATTCCATTCTCCGCCACGACATTGCAGACGGCCCTTCCGGCCCCGTGCTCAAACTCTGCACATATACGCCAAAAATGGCGATCACATCATATTCCCTGAAACAAAATCAAGCTCGAATCCTCCAATTCACTGTCCTTCTTCTGCCATGCAGTCCATTCCATCCCGGAAGAACGCGAAGTCCGTTTCCCCTTGGCTCGCCTCAAACGCCCGGATTCTTGCACGCTCCCCGGCCGAAGTTGATTCCGAAGTACGGTCTTTCGCAAATCCCCGGGGTCAGCATACTAGGTGAAAGGAAGCCAGGCTGAAGCGGAGGCTAAGCTCACCCGTTGTGCGGCTCCTCGGAAGTGAAGGGTACTTCGGAGTTGGCGCAGTTCTATGGAGGAAGTGGAAATGGTGAAATGAGGGAAAGAAATAAGGTGGGAGTTCACGGACCTCGTTTTCCTGCCCCGGGCAGAACACAGGCGCCTTGCCCTCTGGCAGCCAGACTTCGCCGGAGGGATGCTCGAAGCCAAAGATGCCTGGACGTCGAGCCTTATCAGCATGAAAAAATACCTTCTCAGAATTTCGATAAGAGAGGGAAGTACGGGGAGGCAGGTGTGGAATAATGTCGTCCTCTGCAGGGATGAGTTGCGCGTTGGCAGTCAGCCGCAGTTCAAGGCATGGTGGCTGATTTACGGCGCAAGGACGTACGGTTTGTGATGTGCCTCTGGGATGGAATCTGTGGAGCAACAATACGTTGATATTTATTCGTTGGACAAACATTAAAAGAAGGCCCAAAGAAAAACCTACCAGCTGGTCAACCAACTTGGCAAAGTCCTCGTTTCCCACGCGCGGCAGCCCGAACGTAGTGAGCGCGATGTTCACTCCGCTCAGTACGTTATCCAGCACCAGCGCATCGAGCACGGCAAGTGCTCCACCTGCCCATTTCCCCCATTTCACAGCTTAATCAGCTCTCAAACCATTCCTTCTGCGAACCCCTCAACGCACCGAGCGAGTGCCCCACGCAGTGCACCGTCCTGACGTCCGAGAACCGCTTCAGCGCAGCGGGGACTTCCCGCAGTACCGCATCCACCGTAGCCTCGTGCGCGTCTTGGAACCCCCCGTGCACGGTGGGGTCCCCGCCCGAGGAGGACGCCGCGGAGGCGAGCGCCCCGCGCAGGGGGTCCATGAAGAGGTCAGCGTTGTTTAGGAGCGAGGATAGGGAGGAGGAGTTGGTTGGGCTGGGAGAGCGAGAGTGGGACGAAGAGTGTGAGTGCTGGGCTGGTGGTGGGGAGGAAGGGATGGGAAAGAGTGGGGTGGGGATGCGGAGGGAGGAGACGGACGAGTGCGCCACGATTAGGCTGGAGAGGGACGGGGCGTGGATGATGTACACTGGGAAGGAGGTCGAGAAGCGTTCAGCCGAATCCATGTTGAACGGTAAAAGCAACTTGCAAGGCTTACAGTAAGGTGTGTCGCGTCCGTCTCCAGCAGTGTAGACGATTTCCGAGCCGTACCCCGCAATTGCATCGCAGTTGGCTGTGTGCAGTAAACAAGTCAGAAAGACCTCGTCCGTTACTGTATGAGCCCCTTCTCTGCCAACGTACGTCCGCAAGAAAGCGCCTTAACCCCGTCCGCCCCGCACGCCGCAGCCGCCGCAAAGTAAGCGGGCGGCTTGAAGCTGTCGATTTCCGCCTGCGTGAGCGGGACGGGGGCGTCGGTGCTCGTAGCCTTGACGGCTACGTCGGCCACCCTGATCGCAGGGATGTGAGGGTGAGCATGGTGGGCGGGGTAATTTTGGAAGGGGAACAGCGTACTTCTCGACGGGGTGGTCGTGCGCGAGGGAGTCGATCTCCGCCTGGGAGAGCGGCTGGACGGGGACGACGACGTCGTTTTCACTGGCTTGGATCTCAGTCGGGAGGACCGCATGCTTTCGTGTCCTCAGGTCCCATTTTAAACTCACATTTGTACAGCCCGCGGCTTGTACGGGGCTGCACTGCCGAGGGTCGCAGCGCACAGGACAAGAAGCAAGCTGCTGAGGACTCGCATCGCGACTACAGCGTCGGGTGTGTTGCGAGGAGGAATGAGGAGGTCATTAACCAACATCAGGTACTCTTTATAATTTGGTGTCTTCGGAAAGCAGAGCGGCCCCCGCATAGCACCGGCGCTAACGCTGCAGACTGCACCGTCGAGCGCGCAGTGCCTGCGGCATTAATATGTGCACGTGCAGCCGCTAGCTTTGGTGGTTTGCGAGGATGTGAAAGAGTCTCAGCTTCCTTGGCTCCGATATGCGGGATGGAGAACGCCGTCCTTGGTCAGCAAGGAAGGTGTGCAGAATGTACATTTGGCCAAGTTGTACAGTCCCAACCTGTTGAGTGTCTGGGCGAATCGACGCTCCTTTCGGCAATGCGTGCCTTTTCTTCTCGACGCAAGTTGGCCTCGCGAAGTACGAGAGCGATCTTAACATGTGTGATGCAGTTTAGGCTTACAGCCCGCTTTCAGTGGACGGGTCAGCGAATGGTTGTAATCAGATAACGCCAGAATTTGGCTCCAACGCGTGCGGCTCTCCCTCATCCCCTACTTGACCTCACCCACCACTCACCGACACGCTCACATAATACTTTCGCCTAGCCTCTCATACGCGCTGCTCGAAGCGACCACACATGTCCTTTTCTGAACATCTGCGCGTTTACGACTCGTACCCCCCGTCGATGAATGTGCCATGGGGCTCGACGCTCGTCATCACTCAAATTCCCGTCTCGCTCTCGCTCGCGGGCATCATCGCAGCGTCCTCCGAGTGCGGGGCGTCCGTGTGCGTGGCATTTCGAACCACCATGCACACGCGTTGTACTTCTAACATCTGTAAAGCGCCTACTTTCATGCGCACCAACGGGCGGAGCTCATCCTTGCTCAAAGCCCTTGCCCACGTTCTCCTCCGCGTTCGACGCCCGCATCGTCCTCGAGCGAGTCTTTGATACGTACTTTCGTGCCATTCGCGGCCGCCAAGAGCTGTCCCGCACGCGCTCGGCTATCGCCGACCCGGCTCATTTCGTGAAGGACGACGCCGCCGGCGCGACGCGAACCGAAGCAGCGCTCAAAGCCACGCGTGACGCGTTCCTTCCTGGCCGGCCCCTCGCGTCGCTCGACGCGAAGGAGCGCGCAGGCTTCGTGGAGGAGATGGAGCGGTTCTCGCGCGAGGGTGACGCTCCTCCTCGATCGCGGGAGGCTCCGCCCAGCCCTTCTCGAGATCCACGGACTTATCCGGACCGCCGCCCTACATCGTCGTTTGACTCCCCACTTCTCGATAGAGCTGGCCCTTCTCGAGACCCACTGACTCACCCGGATCGCGGCGGCCGTCCTGGCCCGTCAAACGTTTCCAGTCCCATACCCGCGGAGATGCCGCACATCGATATCGAATACCCTCTATCTCCAATCCGCTCCTTCATTCGAGCCACCATCAAGACCAACTGATCGACCCTCGCGATTGCCGCCACCATCGCCATCAGCCTGCATGCTCCATCTCAAGCTCGTCTTCCGGCACTACTCCGGCACCACGTCCGCGCCTGGCGCCCACCAGCTACGTTGCAGCAATCCCATCTACCACACCGCGCGATTCAGCGGCACGTCCGCCAGACGGGGGCTGGGACAACACTAAGGCACTCGAGCTGTCCTGCTCAATGCGAGCGACGAATGCGAGGCTCGCGGCATTGGTTCGGGGTCGAGATCAATGATTCATCCGCTTCTACAATCTTTTTATTAGCCTAGCTGGAACCCTAACTGTATGGCATGATATGCCGGGCGGACAAGAGATTGCTGTACTGTGGTTGAGGCTGCAGCAGATGTGTTGTCAGAGCTCGCTGGCGACCTCCATACCGCCGACACTGTCGGGACTTCGGGATGCGTACCTAGCGTGTAAATTTCGAAGCCCGCAACTTTTGTACTTACGTTCGGCGCTGTGTCCGTTCTTCGAACAAGAAGACCTACAGCACCCGACCGGCCCGCAGCGCACTGAAAGCTGTTCTGCGCTTCTTCTGTAAAGCCTCCCAAACGTGCTACCAACTTTGGAAACGTTCAATCTGGCAACTGCACATCAAGGGGTGCAAAACGTGCGAAGTTAGAAGACGAAGCCCTACGACGGTTAACGGGCGGCAAACCACTCTGAGACCACTTTTTATTTTCTCATTCTCCTCTGCCCCTGCTTGTACCTGCTTTTTCAACCGCCACATTGATATAAATCATTCGTTTCTTCTTGTTCGTGTGTTGTTTGTGGTAGATAAGAGTAGCAGTGCAACGACGAAGCGATCTCGAGCCAGGAAGTGTGACGTCTGACAAGCAGGGGGGGGCTTGTCAATCAGACGTCACAGGGCTTCGGGCGGAAATTGCATGAATCGCAGCCCCTTGTGCACATTACTGTGTACAAAAGTATCGCCGACTTCCGTTTATACCTCGCAGCGAGAGCGCAGGCCGCCGCACCACCTGCGCAGCCAAACCAGCGCGGCACGCCCACCGGCGATCGGGATCGGGAGTTGAGACCGGCCGAGCTTTCGCTATGCTCCTGCACAATCGGTCGGTGCTTGACCTGTGCCTTGGCCTCTTACCGCCTTGTGCACTGACGCCCACGCTTTGTTTATTGCTCACACGCACATCTTTCGTTTCGAGATACCAGCCAGTCTACAGTCCTCCGCGCGATTGTCGATCCCCCTCCCCCCGGGCACCCTCAATCACTCGCTCGGGACGTTCAACGAGCCACACTGCCGATGCCTGCTCATACCCACAAATACACACCTCGAACTTGATCCCATCGTATCCTTAGCTGCCGCTGCACGCATCTCGCCGTGCATTCATAGATCTACACGCTCGCCGGGCGCTCAACTCGCAACCTCTCAAACCCCTCACCCTCACGGCCCCCGCCGTCACCCTGCCCCTGCTCGCACCCGACAACCATGTCCCAACCCCTCGCATCTCAACCACCCGCGTCTCCGCCATCTGCCACGTCCAATACCACCTCTGAACCTCAAACGACCTACTACGCACCCGGTGCGCTTCCTCCCCTCTTCCCTCAAAGTCATGCGCCTCCACCCTCCCGCTCACCCTCGCACTTTCCCCGTCCAACCAGACGATTCCACCACGAAACCCTCCCGCTCCTCACTCTCGTCCCCATCCCGATCCTCGTCACCCACCGCACAACCTCCGCCCGACCCGCGCACACCCGCACCCGAGTGGAAAAGCCCCCAGCGCGAGGTGCTCGAGGCAGGACGAACAGACTGCCAGGACTCGTGGGACCGGTGTGTGCTCTGTATGTGGGGTAGTTTGGGGTGCTTGCTATGCCGAGCGTAGAGAGTTTGACGGGAGTGGGAGGGGGCGAGGGTGAGAAAAGTGTGGGACGAGTGGGACGAGGTGGACGAGGGGTTCGGACGAGTTACGACTTTACGCACATTACGCACGCTAATTACGCACTCGCAACGACACTTTACTCCTTTGCACATGGGACATGTATCACCCGCAACCGCACCCTCCATCTCCCCAACCCGCATTTACAGCATCTGTGACACATCTCCATCACACGCATCGCACCACCACGCACGCACGCATCACCCCCGCATTTTTATTCATTATGGACTCCCCCCCCCCTTGTTTTTGTTAATCGTTCGTTTTCATTGCTCCACATGATATGTTACCTCTGCTCCGAGCCGCCTGCTGGGGGTGTGCTGTAAGCCTCTGACCTTTCCGTTTCAGACCCCTTCGTGTCCCTCCAGTTTGACGTGTAGCTTTAGACGGCAAAAATACAGTCGTTATAATTGAGGAGGTTTTCATTCGCAGAAGCCGTTCGGCCGGTTAAAGGCTTGGGCACTGCCCGCCTCTGTGCATTTTGCATTGTGTCCCGGAGGTTGGAAAATTGCGAGAAGGCGAGGGTTTTTTACATTCAGATTGACCGTTCAAATATACTGGATATTGGAGTGAAGGGGATGCTGTAAATCGGAATCAGTGCTGGCAGGATCTGCTCACCCCAGCTAGAGATCCGGTCGCCGCGCAGCGAGCTGCGGCGAGCCCTCTTGACCTTCCACCACCATCACCTTTACGCTTGCTGAAGGTATATCGCGGACTTAGACACAGAAACATATCGGCTCTATTTACTACGTCAATTTACAGGGTATCTTGCCTAGTTTGCAATGTCTTCAACGGTGGTCGTCTCTCGCGCCGCGCTGTACGACCTCGTCGCGGCGCTTTGCCAGGCAGACCTGGACGCCCTTGCGGCTCTTGAGCACAAGCATGGTTGTTTTTCATCGGACTCGCCGGTTAAATTCCACTTCTCAAGTCTTTGCCGCCGTTTGCTCACGCTCCTCCTAGGCCATCGCGCCTGCCGAGACCGAATCCGTCCCTCTTCCCGTCCTCGGCGTCTTCTCCTCGATGCCGCTCTGCGGCCTGCATCCTGGCCTCCCTTTACGTTCAATGACAATAGTCAACCGGACAACCTCGCAGAGCCTCGTAGAGCTTCATCCTCCATTCGCGCGCTTTCTCGTCTTCCCCCTTCGATCGCTGCCGCCCGAGCTCCTCTGCGAGGTCGCGGCGCACGTCGAGCCCGTCGATCGGCTTTCATTCGCCCCACTTGTCGAACAACCTTCGAGGCTATCTGTCCCCATATGATGTCGCGCCTCGGATTCGAACTGGGCCCCGAAGGGGACACGGGTTACCCGTACACCCTTCCTGCGACTTACGAAGGGATGCTGGCCAAGTACGGCGGGTTCGTCAGGCACCTGGACGTGCACACCGAAGAGCCCCGCAAGCGACATGCGGGTTCTCGATCCACTCAACGGTCTCATCAACCTCACCAGCCTTCCGTTTCAGGCGGTCGATCTGTTCTGCCACGAACTCGTTTCGACGTTCTCCACCCTCGTCAACGTCAACGACTTGGGCTTCCACTCCTGGATGACTAGCCTGCGGAACCCGGACGACCTCCGCATTCTCCTTGACGCTCTCCATTCCCTTCCTCGTCTTGTCCGCCTCACACTGGAAGCGCACCCGGATGTTGATCCTCCCCCGCGCGATGCCATTCTATTCCGCGCCCTCTCCGGCGCACCACAGCTCAACGTCCAGCACCATGCGGCTACCGCATGTTGACGGAGTACGGCATTTTGCCTGGCTCATTCTAGCATGTCTTGTTCTAGAATCGCTCGACACGCACTAATCGGAATCGATCGAAGACCCCGAAATGTTCGAGTGCGGAGATGAGCTTTCCAGAGACGAGACTCTCCAGATCATCAACGACCTTGCAGGTCGTCCGCTTCGCCAGCTCTCCGTTCCTTCTAGGGCGACTGCCGACGAGCTGGTTGAGCGCCTCGCCGCTCGCGTCACGGATCGCACGTATCTGCACCTCTCCTGCCCGATGCCTGCCGTCACGGACTTGAACCATTTTGCGTAAGACCTGCTTCCTCTTTCTTCTACTGGCGGCAAGAATTACTTTCCTGACCCCAAATATTGACCATCAGGATCCCGTGGTTGAGCACCTGAAAGCTCTGCGGCAGCTTGAATCTATTCGACTGGACTTCGAGGACCCAGAGCTCACGGACTTGCACCGGATAACGTTCGAGGCAGCTCCGAGACTCATGGCCTACATCCTTGGACAGGCACTTCCAAGGCTCCGCTCTTTTCGCATCGTCTTTGACAGCATGTACGACGACTCTAATCGCCGTGGGTGCGCAATCCAGCGCGACGCTGCCGGCAGGTTCACCGGTCTCAGGCAACTGCCCACGCCCGCACAGCAGCGCGTGATCGACAGTGCGGCATCCCGACCATACTTGGGAGATGTCGTTGTCAACGACGTTCACATCACGCGGGATGGTTATATCTTGCGAGGGGAGGCAGGCTTTTGGGAGAGGCAGGCATTTGGAGGATGAAGTGATGGGGATGACCCGCTCGAATGAGGAGGACGATGGTTACGCCTGTAGACTGTTGACCTTGGATCAGCCAGCCAATCCGCAATTTCGATACACTCCTGTTCAACGCCGTATTGCATTTGTTTTAGTCGTCAGTTCCAGTACTCCGGTCGGCGTTAGCCCGTGGACGACGGCACTGCGGGAAATTGAGGTGTCACGCAAAATTGGTGCTTGAGCGCACCGCATGTTTTAAACTCTTTGGGTTCTCAAAGGAGCTCTGCAAGCAGAAGAACCGCCAGCGGCCGCTTCATCTTTCACAGTGCTAGGCGGGGACGCGGACAAGGTGAGGCGTAGAAGTGAAAAGAGTGTCGTTGGCCTTTTTTTGGTTCCATATAATTTTTCTCGTTTCACACAGATCTTTTTTTAGTCCCACGATGCCGCTGGCACGGAACAGAATGGTTGGTTGAAGTACCGAGGATTGGCGTCCCGACCGTATCGATGCTCTCTCACCCACAGCACGATCAATGCGCTCCTACGTCGGTTTGCTGCTTTGACTATCATGGTAACTTAGAAACGCGTCCCTCGACATTTATTTGCACTTTGACCATTGAGTAGAGGCATTAGTCTTTTGGTGCACGCGTTGTCATCTCGAAAACTGCAACGCTGATCCACCGCACGGAGGATCGCGTCCGCTGTCAGGCTTTGCTGAAAAGGTGTGCTATAATCTGAGGGAAGACACTTGGAAAGAATTTGAAGTGCTCTTGTAAGGAACGCAGTCTGCTCAATCCACATATTCCGCGTGCGTCGTTGTGTCCAGAGCTAACTAAGACGCCAGGCATTGAGCAGCTCGCGTTGGGCCATGATGTGACGTACAAGCACTTCATGTGAGAAATTTTGCTGAGTGTTTCCCACATCATTAATTTAAACAGCCTTACCCCCGAAGCGCTTGTCTCCATGGCCCACAGTGTGACCGCCGACGTGCTCCAAGGACCTCACGGCCTTGCGACATTGGCATTCACGCTTTTTCATCCGCAATGTCCCGCCCTAAAATGGATATTATTCATCAAGAACCAGAGAGCTGCCGATCCAGAAACGATTTTGGGTGCGCAACCGACTTGAGAATGTCAAAAAAATGACCTTGGCGGTAGGGACACGGAGTCTGCCCTTTACGCTGAACAGCCTGAACCACTCTCAAAATCATTTCACCTCACCATTACCTAGGTCTAAAGAACTCATATTCGTCTCAAGAAGCACTGGTGCAGCTTGTGATGCAACTCACTCGAGATAGAGCCAACGCAGACCGACAAAGACATTGAAATACGGTGAGGAGAGTGAGCACTCTACCAAGTCTCACAATACAATTCAGGAAGATAAAGAGGTAGACTTAAATGTGCACAAATTCAATAATCATATGATGAAAGATAATGAAAGCCAGGAACTATACATTCGATGGCGACTGGGTCGCTAGGCCGTGACGACCGACTCTCTCAAGTGAAGCCGTGCCTCGGTGACACTGGGCAGCAAGCCATCCTGCTATGAAGCTGGCTCAGCTCTATTACAAATATACACACTTTCGAGAAAGAGAAATATGAGATAAATCTAATCCTGAGTGAGTAACACTTGCGACAAACAAACAGCCAAAGGCCGGCCATATGTCCGCCCCCCTGAGCTGCTTAACTTCTCAGGCTACTCTGCTGCGATTCAAGAGGACTACACACAAAACATTCGTATAGGGTGGACTTCGGACTTCAGTAAACCGGAAGCCTCAAAAGGTCCCTGACACGGAGGCGCATCTTGTAAACCCTCCCACTGCAGTGCGCAGTGCAACTATAACTGAGGCGGGCCGGCTCAACTATTTGGTCGGGTGGCAACGACCCAAGGCAGTCGAATGTCCTGTGGTTTATATACTCAACCTTTTTATACGTCACATAACAGACCACAGCCTGAAGGTCAGTAGAGTGAGAACATGTGCCGGGCTGTCAAGTCGCAGCGCAGAAAGTGCTGCACCGCTTCTATAACTGGCAGCATCATTCATGTTGACCAGCACATCTGTCTAATCTTCTCTCGGCGTAAAATATGAATTTATTTCCGAGAAGTAGCCACATAGGCGAACAGCCAAAGGACACGAGTGCGAACTAGAAGGCAGTTATTCGGCGCCAAACGATGTCAAGCAGGAAGTGCCGGCTGTCGCCGCGGAAGGCAATGCAAGCCACCCCAAACATCAGGTCCAGGCTCAGGTCCAGGTCCTTTCCCCGGTTCCTCCCAGTTCCTCTCCAGTTCCGGCCGTGTCATTCTAGCGCCTTTTCGAGCCTTTGTTGCCTTTGTTGCCTTTTTTGTTGTTTTAGCGTTCATTGTTGCCAGTCGCTCTACGGCTATCGTCTTGAAGACACCGTCGATCCTCCATGTGCACGAGGCTTCAACCACGGATATACAGAGCTCTAGACTCATGGCTTGCGGTGTACCCTCAAACTGCCTCTTTCGACAGCTTCATCTCGAGCCTCGAGGCCTGGCAAAGCTCAGACAGCCTCTCGACCGAGATTCACAGCAAATGCCATTACAGGAGTTGGCTGTTAGTCGAACAGGCTGTGTAATAAATGGCCTGTAGCTAGTCACGCATGTATTGGAAAAATCGATTGAGAATGAACGTAAGCTATAGGGGAAACGCAACGTGCCAGCCTCTCGCTGCCCGGCTTACTTCTCACGGGCGTGGAAACTACCTACCACTGGTCTTTGAGGAGTCCACGCTAAGTAAGTAGTATACAAAACAAGTCCAAGTCAGACGTTCGCTCTCCAGGCTTGGTTATTTTGGGGAATGATGTCGCAATCAGCAGCAATCAGATGCCTCACATCTGATGAGAGTCGAAAGCGACGACAAAGCTGGCGGTACAAGACGCCGATCGTCAACAAAGGCAGGCTGCGCGTCTTTCGCGCGGCCTCGAGGAGCTTTGTGTCTCACTGCCTGTCCCTCATTTTCGCTTGTTCAGCTTTGCCGACGACTTGGCTCCCGGGCAGGATTGGGTTTCCGCCCTCGATCGACGCCAATCTGCGGGGCCCAGCCACCTTCATTTGTTGGTGTCTTCCGTCGGTGGTCCACCCTCGAACCCTCAATTTCGTCTCCCACCAGCGCCACCCCACCTCCGCGCACTCCGTCGCCCTCTTCGGGGTGCTCGCTGCGCTTCTGTGCGCTCTCGAGTCGGCCTCGAGGACGGCTTTTTTCTCCTCGCTCCACCTTTTGGGGTCGAGCTGGGAAATGGATATAATAGCCGCTCTTGACTGTTTTCGACTCTTCGTCTCCTCGTCTTATCCTTTCATCCTCCGGCCAGCGCCTGCCGCTCTTTTACTTGTTACTTCAAGCCAACTTCTCACCGCCACAAGCGACCTTCCGCTCTTTCTACAGTCCGGTCACTCCGTTTGTCCCTCGACTCTTTCGGTAACTCTTTTCGTCGACACCAAAATGCAGCTCTCCGTCGCTTCCGTCGCTGCTCTGGCTCTCGCCCCGGCCCTTGCCTCGTACGTCTTCCTTCTCGCTCAAGCTGCGGCAGCGACTGCGAGTTACTTACATCCCCTTTTGAATCCTTTCAGTGCTCGCCCCGTCGAGTTTGAGCGTGCCGCCCCCTCTCCCTTCACCACCGCCGCCGCCGCTGCCCCGACTGTCACCGGTCTGCAGTCGTGCAGCGCCGTCACTCTCAACAGCAACTCCTTCCTCTTCGTCAACGGCACCTCCCTTGGCTTCGTTAACGGCACCGCCTTCAACCTCACCTCCCTCCTCGCCGAGAACACGACCGCACCCGCCGAGCCCTCTGCCGCGTGGAATGCGACCAACCTCCTCTTCAACGCGACCTCCGACCTCGTCTACAGCCTCGCGGACCTCTCGTTCAACGCGACCCAGCTCGCGGTCAACTCCACCGAGCTCGTCGGCCGCCTGAACGTCACTGAGCTCCTTGCCAACGCGACCGAGCTCGCGTGGAACGTCTCCCAGTGGGACGTTTGCTCGCCCGATGTCTACACCTACACCCTTCCCACCCACGAGTCCACCTCTTATGTCGCCCCTACCTCGACCCACGACGCTCCTTCCTCTTCCGCCGCTCCCTCTGCTTTCCCCGAGCCCTCTTCCTGGGCTGCGCCCGCCTCGTCCTCGGAGGCTGCGCCCGCGACCTCGGCGCCGGTCGCCGCCGCTGCGCCCGCTGAGACTTCCTCTGTCCTCGCTTCCGATAGCAGCGGCTCGTCTTCCTCCGGCAGCTCTGGCAGCTACAACGGTCAGGCTACGTGCGTCTTTCCTTTCTGAACTTCGCAGTCTGTGTCATGCTGACGTTTGTGCTTGACCTCACAGCTTCTACGACCCGGGCATGGGCGCTTGCGGCTGGACCAACTCGGCGTCAGACATGATTGTCGCGGTATCCACTTCCGTCTTTGACAACTATATCGGAGCCAACGGCAACCCGAACCAGAACCCGTGAGTTCTCTCTTCACTTCGGCGGCATGTGACTGCAGCCTGTTTCACCTCATTTGCATGACACTAACGCCATCTGGTTGGTTCCTCAGTATCTGCGGCAAGAAGATCAACGCGCACATGGGTGGCAACACTGTCCAGGTGACGGTCACCGACAGGTGCGGCGGCTGCGCTGAGGGCGACCTTGACTTCACCGTGCGTATTACATTCCCGTCCCCCGGCCTCTCCCCACTTTCGCCCACTAACTTTGTCACTCCCAACGCCCAGACCACCGGTTTCCTCGCCCTCATGGACGGCCAGACTCAAAACTCCGGCTCCGGCCTCGGCATCGGCCGTGCGTCCGGCGTGACCTGGGACTTCGCTTAAGCGCTCCTTCCTCGTCCCCTTTCCTTCCTCTCGTCACCTTTATTCTTCCTTTGGGTCTTCGGATTCGGATTCGCACCCCCCCGGGCTTGATGCCTCCTACCCTCCTTCCCGCTAGCCGGACAGGACCTCGCCCCTCTACCTTTGCTCGCGCGAACCAAGTGCTGGCTTCGCCTCTATAGCGCCTAGATGTTGTACACCACCACACTCGCTTGTAACCAATTAGAACACACTGGTGTGCTTTTTATTGACGAGCGTGTGCAGCGTGTGTCGCCTGCGTTGAAAGGCCGTCAGTTGTATCTGAAAGCCAGAAGCTGCAGGACTGTATAGGCATGTTCTCGCTCTTGCGATCAGAACTAGTCCTGTCGAGAGCCGAAAGGCCCCACTCTGATTAGTATTAGTCTTCCTTGAGAATAGTAAAGGACAGGACTCATCTTATACTCGCATACAAGCAACTAGCAACGAGGCATGTGCCAGTGAAACGGGACATTGAAGTGAACGCTGGCTGCAGCGCCGTGCCGTTGGACACGCATTCGATATTCATTCTCAACGGTACATTCGACGGAAGAATAGGGATGTACCCGCGTTGTTCGGCTGAGGAAACTTTGTTGTCATGTAGTGAGTGGTCTTCTCCCGGGTACAAGTTCACCTCACAGGCTCAGCATTTTTGCGTCGCTGTCGCTGCAGTGTGGCCCCTACACACGGTCGCGTCCGCACGGTGGACTTGCAGAGCTCTAACTATTCGAAGTGTTTTGATATCAGAAGCAATGGACGGATAACCTGCTATCCGCGCAGTTTAGCGATACGAAGTAGATGATAGCTGCGTCGTTGTTGATGTCGGGTGCTCTGTGTGCCATGGAGAGTGTCGTTCAAGATTTCGGAGCGCACATGAAGTAACCAACTGTTGTCAATGTTAATGCGTCGTATATTCCACTCCCTATGCGGTGCACCACGCGTTCAATCAACGACAGTTTCCTTTCCACCTCGAACCCACATACGCGCCAGTGCCGTTCGTCCATCCGAACCCCGTTAACGCTACTCACATACCCCTCGTCCCCTCTTCCGCAAGAGTTCCCTTGATCCCATCATCTCTCTCGATTCGCACTAGCCAGAAGAGCTCCCGGGGCGCCCGACGACCGCAATGACGGCGGAATGACCCTCACTCTGAGCACGATGGCCTTGGGCATAGGGGGCGGCTCAAGGCGGGGCACGTCCCCCGCTGACACCTAGCCAGGAAAGACCCTTCCTCTGCGCCTATCAGCCCTCTCTGGGTCTCGATGCTGCGCGATCAGGCGAGGCGATTCCCCTCCGGCCCCGGCGACGCGAAGGAGGACGTCTGGCTGCGCAAGCTTTGAAGGGGTGGATCGGGAGCGGGCCAGCCGTCTGCTGGGGAGGGAGCGCGGTGCGAGGGGACTGGGAGGTAGACTGGCTTGAGGCGCGTGGGAGGTGCGGGTGGAGGAGGGCTGGGGGTGGGCTTGTCCCGGAGGG